>OZ024744.1:46461636-46464136 GCA_964016885.1 Eledone cirrhosa | reverse complement strand
CAAATGCAAAAGATATTGTTGACAATTAGTCTTTTACCTTAGAATTGTTTAAATGTCCTTAATTTTCGAGATAATATCTCTTCTTCTGAGGGAAGTAAAGCGGTTAAACCAGTGTTCTAAATAGCTTGCCAAGTCATGCTGACAGGAAATGGTATAGAGTATCTGTTCTATCTCTAATGTCAAGGTTAGGTGGATAAAGAGTAGTCTCCCTTTAAAAGGTTGTTGTTTTTTGTACATGCCTGTTTAAGTGTGTGGGAGAATGCATGAATGTGTAAGTATGTGAGTGTGTGTGTGAGTGTGAGAAGATATGTCTATACGTAAATGTGGAGGATAGATGTTATCTCGTGTTAGAACTGGTTTTTGTGTGTGTATGTGTGTGTGAGAGAGAATGAGTGGTGGTGTAAGCGTTGGTGTGTGTGTGTGTACGTGAATGTGAGTGTGTGTGGTGTGGGGGGGTGTAAATATGGGGCTAGAAGCTCTATCAAGTTATAAATTGGGTGTTGAGTTCTAGTCTATTATTGATTGGTGGTTGTGTTTTGTCTATAATTAGTGCTTCCTTAATTCGAAGATTGCCGAGGTTTCTTTCCTTAGTCTCTATCCTAACTGTTATGGTTTTGTCGGTGTTTTTGCATTTAACTAGGTGTTTTTTAAATGAGGAAGCGTTTTTATTGAGGTGTTCTTTTATTCTTATGTGGAGTGGTCTGGTGGTGCTTCCTACGTAGAAGTTGCTGCATTTGTCACTCTAGTCTGTATACGACGTAAGCCTGGTGGCATAGGTCTGTGTCGTTGATGGGGCAGTTGGCTAGCCAGCAGCAGTTGTCATGTCTGGTGGAGTGTCTTTTGGTTAGCTGTCCGCGTAGAGAAGGACCTGAGTGGGCCAGTTGGATATCTAGTCCCTCTCGTCTGATAGCTCTGCGGATGGCTGTTGTTGTTTCGTCACTGAAGTGTGGGAGCTTCAGGAAGCAAGTGTTAGTGCCTCGGGTATGGTGTCCTCTGTTCTTTCTGGCACGGTTTGTGGTGGATGTCGTGTATCCGTTCAGTTTGAGTACTTCCAGCAAATGTGTGGTGTGTGTGTCTCGGTCTCTAGCGTCGGTGCATTTGTTCCGGATACGTGTTAGTTCGTTCCATATGTATCCAAGCTTAGCGCCGGCTGGGAAGGCAGATCTGAAATGTACGAACAGGTACCTGCTGGCGGCTTTTTTATAGAAGCAGGTGTGAATGTTGCCTTCCTCTGTTACCCTGAAAGACGAACTGGTAACTGCATGGAAACACAGATTGTGTAAGACTTACCTCGCCCTCAAACCCCCTAACGATCCGGGTGGGTAGACAAGAGCTGAAACACCCCACTTGCCGAATAATATAGGGGAAACCCCAGCTTACATAGGTAGTTTACCTCTTTTCTTTTCCTCTATGTTTTCTTCTTCCCTTTGTCTCCTTCTATCACTTCCTTCCACCACCGATCTTCTTCCTCGTTCTTTTTTTCCCTCTTTCGCCTACCCCGAGACAGCCCATCGGACCTCTGTAGCCTCAGTAACCCCACCTCAGTAACTTAAAGATAGCATTGGCCGAATACGCTACACTAACTAATCATAGCAGCTGTGTTAGGTCCCAGAGATTTTATATTACTTTTTACTCCCCAATTCTACAATTTCAATAATTCTTATTTAGAATCTTCTATTCTCAACTCATTCTATAGCATTGGCTGAAGAGGCAACACCAAGAATATGGCAGCTGTTTTAGACTCTATAGTTTTTGTTTTTTATCACTTCTCACTATCCAATTTTATATTTTAATATATTTTTCTCTTATTTTTTTAATTGTTTTTTATTGTCTCCAAATCTCAATTGATTTACCCATTCTATAAGGTCCCTTCCTCTATTTTCTCCAGAAACCTTTTTTCGCCTACCTCCTCTGGCCTACTTTTTGACACATTCCTTAGAATTTGCCGTATAGATTTCACTTTCAACGCTTGACCGGCTCCACTATCTCCCTCATTGTTCTACAGGCAAGTTCCGCCACCCCACCTTCCACCCACTGCCATGATAAACTTATTTGTGTTTACAATAAATTTTGACCAATCCTCTTGACAACTACAATCTTCCCATATCAGGAAGTACCTCTTGAAAAGTTCGGCTATTTATTTACCAGACTAAAAATTCTAATTTAGTCCAGAAATAACCGTCAAAACGGCTTGAGCTCTGCCGTCGGGGTCATACTTTTTCCTATTGTCCACCCTACTACTCTAAGTATTGAGTACTCTGGTGCGTTATGGTCATATATATATATCTATATCTAGGGCGGGAAACATTCCCGAGATCCATGGACGAGTTCTCTCCAGCGGTCTCTGTCCCTCATTATCGCTGCCATGTCCTGCGTCTCCAACAGACCAGTGGCTGTCCTTAGGGCATCAACATACGTTAACTTCGGTCTTCCTCTTCCAGTGTGTCCATGCAGGGGCTCCCACGGGAGCACTGAATGCAGTGTCAACTCTGAATGTCGG
>OZ024744.1:46399136-46456636 GCA_964016885.1 Eledone cirrhosa | reverse complement strand
AATATTTTCGCGGTTTTTTTAATTAAAAAAAGACCGGGATTAGTCACAAATAATTTTAAGCACTCTAGGAGAATTCCGAGTATATATATAAATTAAAGTATAGAAATTGTTGTGAGCGTGAAGCCAACAGTATTTCATAATATATAAGTGACTATAACGTCAAGATGGAAAAATAGTTAACGTAAATTCATACGAAAAGTAAATTGACAATATCTTCTTCTTCACCCACTTATTTCTTTGTATATTTTATGTGTTAGTGTTTTCCTTCTGTAACCATTATATTAAAGGCGTTTTTAAATAAAGAGTTAATAAATAAATAAAACGTTATACTTGTATTACCCTCCCATTTCCATTTCACCGAACGCTATCGTGACTATATATGTGTGTAAATGTATATGTTTGAATGTATGTATGTTTGTGTGAAAGTATGTGTGGATGTATGAATGTTTGTGTAAATGTATATGTATGAATGTATGTATATTTGTGTAAATTTATATGTATGAATGTAGGGTTCTAAACATTATATATGTATGAATGTATGTATATTTGTGTGAAAGTATGTATATTTGTGTGAAAGTATGTGTGAATGAATGTATATTTGTGTGAAAGTATGTGTGAATGTATGTATATTTGTGTGAAAGTATATGTGAATGTATGTATGTTTGTGTGAATGTATGTATATTTGTGTGAAAGTATGTGTGGATATATGTATATTTGTGTGAAAGTATGTGTGAATGTATGTATGTTTGTGTGAACGTACATTTGTGTAAATGTATATGTGAATGAATGTATTTTTGTGTGAATGTATGTATATTTCTTCCTTCCTCTATTATCTCTACTGCGTTACGAACAAATACACACGGTTATTATATTTGTAGATTGTAATCATTTAAGGCACAGTAATGTACCTCACTATGGTCTGCTCCCTAGGTGGCTGTATAGTTGGCCTAAATGGTATTGCCGGTCTTGGGTGTGATTTTTCTATTTGTAACATGTTGACGGTTACGCTTCAATAAATTATATTCTTCAATAAAAAAAATTACGTTATCTAAAAGTCCTATTCTACAATTTAAGTTGTAGTTGTTTCGCCCAAGTTTTGTTCCCAGCTTTTAATATGTCGACAGCCTGTATCTCCTAGATGTTTCAAGTGTGATAGCAGCTGTATACAAACATGCATTAGTTGTGTAATATTTGGTATCAGATGTTTTCATATAGTCTTTAACAATATCGTCGATAACATTTATCACGAGAGGGTTTCGTTTTTTTCTTTATCTCGTAAAAAGGAAAAAAGAAAAAAGAAAAAAGAAAAAAGAAAAAAGAAAAAAGAAAAAAGAAAAAAGAAAGAAAAAAGAAAAAAGAAAAAAGAAAAACAAAAAAAAAAGAAACGGCTTGTTGTCTAAATATGGTTTCTAGAAATACCCCACAAAACCGCTTTTTAAATTGTTTTTAAACTGTATATATTCTACAGTAATCTTTCCCGTATCAGTCTTATGGAACCCAATGAAATCGAGGAACGTGAGGGTCCCTACGAGATATGGAACCGCAACTAAACAATGAAACCATACCTATCGGAGTTTCCCTGAAGCTTGGCCTCCATATCTGCAAGCTACACAAATGTCGCCGTAGACTCTTTCGGTCTCCACTCGCTTACCTGTTGGTAGAGTGCCGGCCGGTTTCAATGCCATGCTGCTTTCAACAAAGCCATAACACATGGTTTGGATGCTGCAGGCGTTGCCTTCCAGCTCCAGCCGGTGGGCTTGGATCAGGGGATGGCAAAAAGCCAAACGGCTTGACCATCTTCCTGTTCCGCGGAGGTAAACCCTTGTCTGAGATGCCACATGCAGCGACACATTCTCCAGCGGCAACCTGGTGCAGTCTGTAACTAACCCAGACTCTGCTGCAGTTCGGGCTGAAGAGGGTAAACTCTCCAAGTATCGCTCACTCTCAGACAGGTTTGCAATCGAGCCCCTAGCAGTGAAGACTTCTGGTGTCCTTGGCCCTAGGGCTATCTCCCTACTCACCATCATAAGCGCTGAGCCGGCTGGCCGCAGGTGTGAGCCTCGCGAGATAGAATTGCACTTCCAGCGCATCTCCCTCACCATCCTTGTCTTTTCCATTCTGGTCGTGGGGTGGCCAGCACGAGATGGGAGGGCGAGAGAGATGGAGGTGATGACAGTCGCAGTTCGGCTCCTCTTCATTCGGACCCGGTGTACGTGTGTGTGTGCTTCCTTCTATTCATTCGATATGACATATTTTCTAATTGTCATCAACAAACAACTAAACCTGGAAGAAAAATATTGAAAACTATATATATCTATATATATCTACACACACACACTCACACACACACACACACACACACACACATATATATATATATATATATATATATATATATATATATATATATATATATATATAGTGATATTAATAAATTTGAAGACTAAAATCCAAAGTATCGTCTTCCTGTCTTCCTCCGGTTGCAACGTTTTTTGAAATATTCACTTCTGCGTTCACAGATTGACTTTGTTAATTTCAGAAGATCCCGTTAAGGGTGAAAGCAGCAATTCTTTGCTTAAACTTTAATCTGTTATTTTAATATATATATATATATATACATATATATATACAAATATATATAGATGTATGTGTACAAAACATACTCGCGCACATAGAAAGGCAAAGCTAACCTGGGTGGGATGTGTGAATTCTATGCACCAAAGTATGTTATCCAACACTCTACCGATACTACTAATCCACCCCAGTACTTGACTGGTACTTTTTTATCGACCTTAAATGGACGAAGGGTAAAGTTGACCTTTGCAGGATTTGAACCCAGAGAGTAGAGAGTCTGAACGAATACTGCAAATCATTTCATCTAACGTTATCATGATTCTGACAATTCGCCGCCTTAAGAAATATACACAATATTTTTATAAAAAAAACTAGATCCATATTCCGTATTTCTTAATTAATAGTATTTAACTGAGAAACTAATCCGTAGCTTCGTAGTGTTTTGTTTTCTTTGTTTCCATTAGTCAAGGTCAGAGTTTGAAGGGGAAGGAAGTAGTTGATTAAATCTTCCTGAGTACATATACAGACAAAACCATTTCGTCTATGAATGTCATTAGGTTTTTCATTTAAATGAATGACATTGTGTTATCATCAATAGAGGTATGAAAAGGTAAAGTCCAACCAGCGGGGTTTGAACCTAGCACACAGAAGGGTTTAATTAGATACAGGTAAGTTTCAACCTATCACGCAGAAGGCCGTAACTAGACACAGAGATTATTAAAATAATATCCAAAATATCGATCAAAATTCAACCAATTAGAGAGATAAAGAAAGATACAGTGAGAGGGGGGGGGGGCAGTTTCAGAGAATACATTAATTATTACCAAATCTATTCAGGATATCGTGTTGCTGCCAACAAATAAACAAACTTCTTAGATAGTATAGCATGAGATATGATAATGTAAATATATACATATATATATACATATATATATATATCTTTGCTTTCTCTATGAAAGCTCTTGTTAAGTGCTTCATGGCCCGTTCATTTTTTTCAATTCGAATCTGTGCCATTGTGTTCCCTGCAAACTGTCTGGACTAGCTTACCTCTTCTTTGGTTACAAGTCAGATGCCACTGAAAGACTACCCTACTACACTGGCCAATGTCCATCGGAGTAGTGTGGTGAATAGCTGGTGAGAACTATCCGTTTCAGTAAAGCTAATCCCTGCTGATGATGCGACTCAGGCTACTTACGTGATGTTTACTAACGTTACCTAATTTCTGCACACGGTAGTTCCATTTGGACCGCCACAAGCAGATGGATTCGCACTAATTATCGTATAATTGTGTACTCTAATATTCTTGGGTTGCCGTCTTAATGATACTGACTTGATAAAATTATTGAGTGAGTGAGTGAGAAAACGACCGAAACTATTCGATAGTTTCGTTTCGTTATCACACACACACACACACACACCCAGAGACAGAGACAGAGAGAGAGAAGTGCGGTAGCAGGCGAAGTGTACAACAAAGTTATATCTATGAACACAGAGTCTATAACCGAGACTACAACACATATCTAAACTATAAGCATGTAAACATCCCAGAAAATACGAATTTCCTTGTAAATTGAAAGAATGATAAACATCTTTAATCGATTTTCTGATCTAATCCGACCCTCATCAGACTGCGTTTATATCAATCAACCACAATGAAGTATATATTTCTTAGGTATATATACCCATTCACTATTAATATTTTTCTGAAATGGACATACTAATTTGCATATAATTAGCGCTAGTGCTGGTAATTAATTAACATATGTATTAAGAAGTTATAATACTGGGAATAAAATGAATAACTTGTCCTGTTATTTTGTGCTGCACCACTATGGGGTTTGGAGGTAGAATGGTAACATGTCAGATGATGCTGGTCAGGCAGGTGTACAAGACAATCCGAATACTTGTCACATTGGATTGTATACCATTAATTTTGGAGAGACTGGAAGACCATAGAGTGAAGTGGGGACCGGATGTCTGTAGTGTGGAGGTGAGACTGAACATTCACTGAGTGGAGGGGAGACTGGACATTCACTGAGTGGAGGGAAGACTGGACATTCACTGAGTGTAGGGGAGATTGGACGTCATCTGTGGAGGGGAGACTGGAAATCGACAGCGTGGATATGAGACTGATGTCAAGATTGGAGGGGGAGACTTGACGACTAGAGAGAAAAGGGGTGATTGGACGTCTATATAGTGGAGGGGAGACTTGAGGTTTACGGAGTAGAGGGATTGGAGAGGAGATTGGAAGTCCACAGAGTATAGTGGGGGCTGGACGTCATCAGAGTTGAGGGAGACTTGAGGTATACAGTGTGGAGCGGTTATTGGTCGTACATAGATTGGAGGGAAACTGGACACCCATAGAGAAGAAGGGAGACTGGATGTCCACAGAATGGAAGACAAGTTGGCTCCAAGTCACATAAACCACCTCCTGTTACCTGATCATAGTTAGCACTCAGGTGTTGTGGAAGACTTTATTGATCAGGGGGTACGACATGTGGTCAAAGACGAAAGAAATGCCGGCAATGACAATGAAACTAGAGAGCGGACACCAAGACCATAGTATTTCAGAGGTAATGAGACCTATTGTAATTTTATGTCTTCAAACTGAACATTACATATCTCCTCTAAACCACACAGTGAGATGAGGGGTAACTGTAACAGGTATCACTACGAAAGATATACAAAAGCTTCAGTAGGGTGAAAGTATTCTTCAGCAGGAACCGGACCGTATGTACGTCAAAGTTGCTAGAGTAGAGTAATTTTATTTTTCAGTTCTATACTTTAATTCCTCTGTTAATATAAATATAATTGAAATGAAATAACGACATGCAGTCTCACTAAATACGGGATCTTGAGATTTCCAGCAAGAAGAGCCAGTGTTATTATTAAGTCCAACTAGGCAACCGACTGGGGTGCATACTTCTGTGAATCACGTTTTTAACCCGTAATTCCTAAGGTAGTTGTAGGGACACCTTACTAAGATACGGCGTTTATAGGGCATTTTAAAATTGGCGGTGCCCATCTCCTATCCACGGCTGAATGCAGCAGATTTCTTCTAGAGGATAGAGAGTGTGACAGAAAGGAAGTGAGAAAGAGATATAAAGGAATAATCTACTCCAGTACTTGACTGGAACTTGATTTTATTAACCTCAAGTGGATGAAAGAAAGTTGACCTCAGTTAGATTTAAACTCAGAGAGCAGAACGCCGAACTGAATACTGCAAAGCATTCTATCTGACGTTCTAACGGCTCTGTTAATTCACTGCCTGTGAGACACGTTACTGAACCTAAAACTATCAAAGTTTTATACAAATTTGTATTAAATCTCCCTCTCTATAAAATTCTTTGTCGATCTGCCTTTCTGACTTTTCCTTATGAATTCCTAAACGGCTCAACCAATTCAAATCAAATTTTACAAGGTAATAGTATCATAATTTTATAACATCAACGAAGAAATCATCCGGGGTATGTTAACCAAGCTTACTGCTATTTCTAGCAGGCTGGGAATAAACCATAAGGGATTCTCTCTACGCATTAGTTGTCAATGATCGTGTTTCGAGGCCAGCGTCTCCAGTTCAAACGCTGACCTACACACATACACACAAACGCACACACAAATACACACATACACATACACGCACGCGTATACACACACACACACATATATATATAAATATATATATCTATAACTACTAATATAATAGCCTAGTGTATTTGTCCGTCACACACTAGAGATGACTGAGGAAGGAAGGGGTGATTATGTTGACTGAAGGAAGGGGTGTCTATTACTGAGGGGTGATGGTGAGAAACTAGGATTCCAGCGTTGTAATATTCATCACATCTGTCTGTTTGTATGTTTGTATCATTTGTGTGAGTAACCGCGAAGGATCTAACCAACCAACTAACCAACAAATACCTCTCTTTTATATTATGTACAGATATTACAATTAGCTATCATTTTTGACGCCACGGGGCCAGCTAGTCTATATATAATTATCTATATCAATATATATAAAATAATATAAAATATTGGAACTTCCATCATCCTTTTGAGAAACGTTAACCCGCTACTTCTATGCAATGGCACACACTTTACAGCTAAAAGTATGATGAACCATCTCCTAGAGGTCACTGTGCTTGGAGGCAATCATTAAGGATAAAATGCATTTATTCCCAAGATTTCTCTAAACCCTCCTCTACCGAGCTACCTTTCAAATTCTCAATACTTCAGTTGCCTGTTAGAGCCACCTTGCTATGACCATAAATAAAGTTCAGGCTCAGAGTTTCAAAGTTGTAGAATTGAATATAAGAGAATCGCCTTGAACCCATGGACAGTTATATGTAGGTTGTTTATGAGTGAGAACACCTAGAAATATTCATATATTATGCGTGAATGGTAAAACGAAGAATCTGGTGTATCAGGAAGATGTTTTACTGTTTTTTTTTTGTTTTTTTTTGTTACACACATACACTCACATCGGTCTCGCCTCATACTGTATACAAGACAAACATCCAATACAGTCATTTTCTCTTCTACCTGTCTTCTCTTATCTCTTTACCCGGGCGACGCTGGATAGGTCAGCTAGAATATTATAATTTACTATGATCAATAATCCTCTAAACAACACCTTCACAGCAATGTATTTTGGAAATATCCAGAGTGGTGGAAAGGGTTGTATGCCACCACCACACTATCACCTCTCTCAATATTTACCGTGGATTACTTTAAACTAGCGATCGCCAAACTTTCTGACTTCACGGCGCATTAAATTCATGATTCTGAATCCCACGGACCCCTAATATGAATTTAAAAAAAAAGGTAAATATTTTGTAAAATAGTGATCAGAGAACTCTCATTTTATTAATATGAAATGCACCTATTAAATATAACAAAATTATAAATGCTTTTTTAATTATAACAGAATTATAAATGCTTATGTAATCATAACAAAATCTTTAAAGCCTCTTTAATTGTAACAATGTTGTTAAAGTTAGTTTATTACAAAATAATTGAAGCTTATTTAAGTGTTACACATTTTAGTGTGATATTTGTTCCCGCTCATTTGAAATAAGTTCATGGATTTTTGGCTCCAATGACGTTACTGCAAGACGGGGAGCAGTTTTTATTTCAAGCCGAGACAGGCACCAAGTTTTAATTGCTGTGACAGATGAAAATGTCTTTTTGCACAAATATGTTGTTGAAAATTGAATCAAAATTTTCATTACTTTTTTTCACTCAGAAATAGGTATTCACTTTATATGGAGAGCCAAAAATGAGGTCTTGATAAGGATGACTGGAATTTAGCTTTGAGACTGTCGTCGGATGCTAGATCGAAGAGGTTTTCGTTTTCATTCGGGCTTAAATTGATATCTTTAATGTTTGCTGCAAATGGATCTATTATCCACATATATTCTTCCTTTAGGGAATAACGACCTAAAAATTATGTGAGTGATTGTAAGTGCTGTTGAACAATGGTTACCACCTGCAGGTTGACATCCTTCACATAAATTCATCTAAATTTGAAAACATTTGCAGATCTTCTTCAGTCAACCGCTTTTGCCACAGTGATATTTTCTTTTGAAAAGCATCCATCATATCTTGTAGTGTGAATAAGTACGTAAGTTGTCATTTCAAGAATACGTGTAGCTCATTTACAGCGAAAATCATATCTACTAGGTATGCACGCTTGGCTACCCACTGATCGTTGGAAAAGAGTTCTTGAAATTTCGGATGATTTTGGTGCTGGAAAAATAGTTTAACAGCTTCGCGCAGGGTGAACAGTCGTGTTAGTATTTTACCCCACGAGATCCATCTCACCTCAGCGGGAAGAATACTGGGAGTATACTGGGAGCCAATTTCTTCACAAAGTGCCTCAAATGTTCGAGAATTCTGCGCTTTCTGTCGAATTTCATTTATAATTTTGATAATGTCTGATAATACTTCATGTAGTTCTGGGGACATTTTCCCCCGCAAGTTGCTCACGATCTATTATGCAGTGTGTAGACAAAATGTCTGGGTAACCAACATTTTTCACCTTTGCAACAATTCCTGAAAGATATCCAGTCATGTTTGCGGTACCGTCTGTAAATATCTCAATAGATTTTTCTATTCAATTCCATGTTCAGGGGAAATAACTATTAAGTACTTCAACATTCTCAGTGCTAGTTGTTCAACCCGGCAAGTTGAGCGAACAAAGTAGTTCTTCATGTAACTCTCCTTCACACTCAACCCTCACAAAACAAAGGAGAAGTGCCTTGTTACTTATGTTCGTTGATTCATCAAGTCGAATTAAATAAAATGTTGAATGTATCACCATTTTCATAACTTGATTTTCAATTTCTTCAGCCATCTCTTCAATCAGATAGAAAAATGCGTACAGCAAAAAAAAGTAATATTGTTGGAATATAAACCTTTAAAAATACAGGACAAGAAACTAAAATAAAACTTTAAAAGAATAAGACAAGAAACTAAAATAAAACTTTAAAAGAATAGGACAAGAAACTAAGATAAACCTTTAAAGAATTGAACAAGAAATAAACAATTTTACAATAATATTAGTGGCAAAATTTTTATTGGTAAAAAATCGAGTTCCACACTCATAGGCTCTGGGTTCCATATTCAGAGGTCGTCGTCAGACCGGGGGGATCATTTGATCCTGGTTTGAACACCAATTAGGCCATAACCATACCCCTATTTCATCATTCGGCGACACGCCTCATTTGTCATGCATAATGTGAATGGACCCATGGGCCTATGAGCACAGATCTTGAGCAGCAGCGGACGGTCTTGTCGTCCCGCTCATCCTTGATCTTGACCAACCCGTCCATCTTCTCCTTGCATCTTGTCCTTGAGTTCAAGTCCGACAGTCCAGATGAATGCGTGCCACACCTTTCTGGTACAGGAAGGGGGAGCAGGAGGACTGGAGGGATGACGGGACAGAGGGAGGGAGGACCGGTGGTTGAGGGAGGTGCCGTAGTCGGTGGTCAGAGTCGACATCTTGTCCCGGTCGTCTTCTCCATCTTCGTCTGGTGTTGCGGGACCAGAAGTGCATTCTTGGAGGAGACCTGCAGCTGCATCGGCCAATTCTTCTTGCAATGGTCATTCTGACGGAGCAGAACTGCTCAGCCAACCAACCCCAACCAGAACCAACCGCTCAGGGGCAACGCACAATGAGAGCATGACAATTATTATGCACTAATCAAGAAGATACTGGGGCATAGCACAGGAAACGAATAAAAAGATTTTGCCACTAATATTATTGTAAATTTTTTTATTTCTTGTCCAATTCTTTAAAGTTTTATCTTAGTTTCTTGTCCTATTCTTTTAAAGTTTTATCTTAGTTTCTTGTCCTATTCTTTTAAAGTTTTGTCTTAGTTTCTTGTCCTATTCTTTTAAAGTTTTATTTTAGTTTCTTGTCCTGTATTTTTAAAGGTTTATATTCCAACAATATTACTTTTTTTTGCTGTACGCATTTTTCTATCTGGTCTACTATTTTTTAAGGCAATGCAAGCAACAACTATCTAATAATTAAATGATCATAGTGAATTACTGACAACTGATTGACATTTTAAAGTTCTTTTGAGTATAATTGCAATCTAGTTGAGGCAACTGGCTTAATGACAAAGCTAGTAAATCATGAATGCATTTGAGATGATTAGTGCATAATAGTGAATTGGTGAAACTTGTGCATTTCAATGGTGTTACAACAATAGATGTAAGTTATATAGTAGTAATACTTTATCATTTTAACTTTTTAGAATGGACAAAAACTCATGCAAAGAAATGACTTTGACTGCAGTGATTCTCTCCAATTTACTTACAAAGCAAAACGTGGTCAAATACCTTATCATCTCTGATAAAATGCCCATTGAATCACTGAAAATCGGATGCATGGAAATTCCTCATAAAATGCACCTATGAATCGGAAGCCATCACATATATCAATGGATATAGGGAGTTGTTCACACTGGAAGACCATCACTTCATTTGTGACTTCATCAGTTATCTCCACGATTATCTCAGACACCCAATGCCATTGATGAGAGGTGATCCAATGTGTGAGCATGTAACTAATCTTATAGAAGTTGTTATCGACCACCTGGCTTTTAGTGACATTTGACTGATTTGACTGATAATGATGTATTTTTAAAAAGTATGTGTACATTCATGTTACTATTTTAAGGCAATGCAAGCAACAACTATTTAATAAAATTTAAATTTAAAAATGACCATTGTGCATTACTAGTATGATGACATTTTATTAAGTCACAAAATTAGTCAGTCAGCCATAGAACAAGGATCAGGTGGCAAAAACATTGGCAAAAATTTGTGTCAATTTAAGATTTCCAGCATTGTTCAAATGAATCATATCTGATTTGAAGTCAGATTTGTCAAATTTTGACCAATTTTCAATGTTGTGAAGATTGGGCAAGTTCAATTTTTGAATCATTTCTTTCATGCAGTAATTAAACTTTTCCAAACGTCGTCATTTCTGGATTACCTCCCCTAGCGTCACGCTTACTACTCACTCACTTGAACACAAGATTTATCAGCAAACTTTGATTATAAACTTTTTTCCCGCTGGACCAAATTTCTAGATTTTTAAGACAAAAGATGCGTAATGATCTACTGTTCATGCTCATATAAGTTTTATCTCAGTTAAATAAAGTAGAGCCGCGCTGTACTGTCGTAAACAGACGATTGCCAACGAAAACACGACCACAACAATATTACTAAACGGACTACCGTCTGTTTAGGATTAATTCTTTTCCAATAGTATACGGCTTTTTATTTTACGTGACCTGAAGAGCTATCAGATAAGAAGCTTTAATAAGATAAGAGCTTTAATAAAGACTTGCCATTAACAGTCATTTTTTTAAAGCGCTTCTGTCCTTCTACATATTTCTATACCAGTCTTCGAAAACATTCAAATGATATCTTAGCTAAATCCGGGTGATTTGATTGCAAGTGTCTTCCAAGTTTCAAAGGTTTCATGGTATCATTGGATTAATTCTCAGAACACACAACACAAAGCAGCAGTGGATCCAGCTCACTGTCAGGTTCTTGAATAAATTCAAATTTCAAATCATATTTTCTGATACTTTGAGTTTTTTTCTTCTGTCCTCCTTCAGTTCGAATGTTCTTCCCCCTGGTGCCTGACGAGGATTGTAGAGTCTCTGATTCATTGATCAACTCACGGTTAAGTGAAGTATTACTATTGTTGCTATTGTTATTAGAGCAAGTAATGTCAAATGGAAGTCATTTCCCCATACATCTATTTCAAATTAATTCCCTTGAATTGATGATGGTGTGTGTCGAATGAAATGTTCCAGCGTTTCCTCTCACTGACATGGCCATTCCTATGAAAGAGAACGCAGCGGGAGTCATCGACCTTTGATAAAAAAATAACTTGCGTTCGATAAATAGGCTGTCATGGAACGAGGACAGAGAGAGAATTTTCTGTTACAAAAGAGACGACACCTTCCCTGGTCACTTGGCTTTTAACTTCTATGGTGATATTAATGACGGACGAGAGCCTGGTACCTTCTATTTCAGCATAACACATAAAACAAAGTATCTTCAACAACACGGTATTCATTTACGAATGTTTACATACAACTTTGTACTTTTATGATTAGTAGTAATCATATTCCGTTTTCCTTCTCTAACTGAAGTGAAGTAGATTTTATATCTAACCGAAATTAACTATTCTGTCCTGTTTATTTTCAACAACTATTAAGTTCGCTTCACTTCAATTGGTGACCCCGACGTGTTTCGAACAAGCAGCTTTCTGATTAATCAATATTTACCAAGCATCATCTTCGTTACAAGCAGCAATATCTCTGTGGATCCTGACATTCTGGCCTCATGATCCTACAATTTGGGTCAGATATATCGAGGCCTAATTTCAAACACAATATTTCGCCATACAGGACCAAACTTTCCCATGTTGTCGGGGCGCTTCCCCCTGAACAACTGCAGGAGATCCAGGATTTACTTACAGCACCACCAGGCCCATATTCATATGCCACATTTAGGTCCGAACTTGTAAAGCGAACATCCGTCTCTCAGCAGCAATGGATTAACCAGCTGCTTTATTCAGGGGAGTTGGGCGATAGGCAACCGTTACAGTTCTTAAGACAGTTAAAACAACTGTTGGGAGAGAACACCATGGAGTGGGCCATCTTGAAACAAATTTTCCTACAAAGTCTGCCACCAGCAACTCGCAGCATTTTGGCGGCCAGTGAAGCATCTATCCAAATCGAGGTGCTAGCGGATTCAGCCGATATAATAATGGCGGTAGCAGCACCACGGTCATTTGTGGCCCAGGGGATACATACACACACACAAAGCTCTCTTCTTCCCCTCTTTCTTCCTCATTTTCTCCTTCTTCTCCTTCCCGTCTTCTGTCTCGGATGTGAGACAGGAGGCACAATTGAACGCACTTATGCTAAACTGCAGATACAGCCACGCAGCAACGCCAGCTCATCTCGGCGCGATTTACATCAGCGCCCGCGAGACCCGAGTCGTACCCGGGCAACCGATCTCTTATGCTATTACCACAGTAAATTCGATGAAAATGCCCGTAAATACCTATTGCCCTGTTCTTTTAGAAGGGACTCCCGCCATGTTCCGGGTAACCACGTGACCAGGTACAAACGATGGCAACTACACCTGACTCTTCCAAACCTAGCCTCTCTTTACACATTGGCGACCGATCTACCGGTTTCTGGTGGACACCGGGGCGGAGGTTAGAGTCATACCATCTGCCCTGGTGCCAGGTAGTAGGGAACCCACAACAATCCTTCTCAAGGCACTGAACCACTCAGCTATACCCACATGCGGAGAAAAGTCCTTAACCCCGGATCTTCTGCTCCGCCGAATTTTCCAGTTGGTTTTTGTCATCGTCAAGTTGCCGACTCCGATCCTAGAAGCGGATTTTCTACTTCATTTTGGCCTCCTGGTGGACGTTAAACACAACAGACTGATTAATTTCACCAGTGGTCTGAATAATCGGGGTATCAGCACTATCGCACCCTCCCTCAAGCTTGTTTTTTTTAAACCAGGCAGTCTGGCAGATACGGCGCTATTCTGTCAGGCATCCTGAGATCTCACACCCTATTTGTAACAGTCGGCTGGTGACCCACAGTGTTACGCATCATATCGTGACCGAGAGCCCTCCGGATTCTGCTAAATCACGGCGACTCGTTCCTGAGCATGCTAAGATCGCTAAAGCAGAGTTCGATCCTATGTTGGAACTGGGCATTATTCGTCCATCCAGTAGCAGCTGGTCTTCCCCACTTCACATGTTTCCCAGAAATCTGTAAGTGATTGGCGACCGTGTGGGGACTATCGGTTTCTTAACACACGCACAAAACCCAATAAGTACCCGGTACCTCACTGAATTTCTCTGCTTCCCTACATGGTGCTAGGATTATTTCAAAAATTGACCTCGTGTGGGAGTACAACCAGATTCCTGTTGAACCGGATGACATTCTTAAAACGGCCATTACAACTCCTTTCACCCTCTTCGAGTTTCTTAGGCTGCCATCCGGTTTATGCAATGTTGCATCAACCTTCCAGCGTTTCATCGACACAGTAGTACGTGGTTTACCAACAAGGAATCCGCCCCGCCACGACAAAGTTAAGTCTATTTTAGCAGCTGCTTTCCTTAAAATGAAAAGGGTCTTGACAGAGGCCACGATTTTGGTTCATCTCAAACCTGACGCACCGCTTTGTCTGTTCGTCGATATATTGGATGTCGGCGTCGGTGGCATCCTCCAACAATGTGTAGACAATGCATGGCAACCAATTTCATTCTTCTCTAGGCGACTCAAACCTGCTGAAAGAAAGTATAGCACATTCGGCCGGGAACATTTGACAGCGTACCTCAGTGTGAGACATTTCCGGCACATGTTAGAAGGTTCTGTGTTTTCTATTTACATGGACTATAAACCTCTCATGTACGCTTTATATTCCAAGCCTGATCACCACTCACCTAGAGAAGTGTATCAAATACATTTTATATCCCAATATACTACAGATATTCGCCATATAGACAATTCTGCATCTGATGCCCTCTCTCGTGCACTCTTGGGTGCACTGCACACCTCTTTTTCCATCAGCCTCCGATATATTGCCAACAGGCGGACAGGTAGCTCCTCAAACACCGAAAGTCTTCATCTTCTTCCTTGTCTTTCAAACTCCCCCCTCTACCTTTTTCTCCTGGTGGTATTTAGTGGGATGTGTCTACGGGTCACGCGCGCCCTTACGTACCTCTAAAGCATCGACGTTCGGTTTTTTTGCCCACTGTCAGACCAAGTAAACCCAACATCAACGCTCCCATCTACCGGTAATACGAACTCTATAACAACAACAAGCTCCAGATACGGTCGACATGTATATTGGCCATCTCGCTCTGTTCAATATGTCGAGTAACGGTATTTTCTCTCTCTCTATTCACAAGGGAAGTAGCTGACAGTTTTTGGTCCGAGGTTATTGGTCCTCTATTTTGCTACCGTTTCCATTATTGATCCCTACTCACGTTTCGATCTGGGCGGGGAACTAATATAGCGAGAGAAATGTTCCAGCGTTTCCTTTCACTGACATGGCCATTCCTGTGAAAGAGAACGTAATGGGTAGTCATCGACCTTTGATAAAGAAATAACCATCGTTCGATAAATAGGCTGTCATGGAATGAGGACAGAGAGTGAATTTTCTGTTACAAAAGAGACGACACCTTCCCTGGTCATATTTAGCCACATGGTTCTATGAGAAACTGCTAATATGCTCGCATGTGTGCGTGCCGAACTCTGGGTCTTTCCGCTGGGAACAACCCCATGTTTTATTTTTGTACATTCATCCTTTTATTTATTTATTTGCTAACATTCTACGTTCTCGTGTGTCCCCTTCCATGCACCCCCGTTCTTTTCTATCTTGTATTCTGTCGCCTCCAGATCTGCTGTAGTTGAGCTATGAGGCCTCACCCATACCAACACTTTCCCTTCCGCCCACATACAGTTGAGCCAAGCACCCAGGCTGGTGACAACCTGCCACTCGCTCCTGATACCGCTTGGTGCCCCAGTACCGACACCACAACCCATCCTTCATCCTCCCCAGTCGACACCTGTATCACTTGCAGCACCACGATCAGACGGACGAGGGGCCGGAACTGTTCGGGGTGCGGCTGCTTCCACTAGCTCACATGTGTTGGTTTGACGCGTCGAGCCTCCAGTGCCCTCGCAGCGTGGAGATGCAGAAACTGTCTCTTCTCCTCGTCTGCTCAGCCGCCGCCAACTGGCACACCACGAGGTTAGACAGCAAGCTTGTCTGATGCACAAGACTCGCTGGTCAACATCGCTCGGCTCAGGCGGCTCCGGAAGATTCTGCTCAGGATCCCGTGAGCGACCCGAGTGTCGGTAGCCGATGTCCTCGCTTCCTCGATTGAGAGTGCCCTGGACTCCAATCGAGCCAGCGACTGGGAGCGACTCTTCTGTTTCGCCCCACTCGCCCTCGGCCTCCCCAGTTCTGGCGCTGACCGAGGCGGCCTGTCGACAGCAGCCTTTGTCAAGGACAATGTTTCGTCCTTTGGGCAAGCGCCCATTCCAAGGATGCCGAAGGTCGCCACACACCCTGCTCTCGGTTGCCCCCAATCCTCCACCCCAGATACTAGCGCCAAGCGTTTGAGTGACCACGTAAACGCTAAATTAATCATATCTGATGTCTCGGTCGCAGTCGGAGTGGTTGCCTCAGAAGACACTGTCCTCCAACCCACCGAAATACCGGGGTTTGTGGCGGAAAACGTATTACAGCATACGGCTTCCTTCGAATGAAAAGAGGGTAATTCCGTCGGGTCGCTTGCCCTCTCCATGGTCGAGACTTGCTGGCTCCAGTTGTGATGAGAAGCCAGCTGAGTCCAGTGTCGTTCTCAGTATGTTGTTGAGATGGGCATGTCGGGCGAACTGGCCTGCGTTCTGGCGACATGACAGTGGATGTAGCCCAAACACGCCACAAACAGCCACACAACAGCATTTGTGTGAATTCTTTACATGGAGGCCGAGGCGTTGGGCCACTCTGATGTGTATGCACTCGTCATCAAGAAGGGAACCAGTTGATGAGAACACAGATTTGAGCAATGCATCGCTGTTTGACTGCGAAGCACATCGGAGGCAAGCGAGGCAGTGTTCTTCGAAGACAGACTCGATCCTGCTGAAGGAAGATCTGCATTTGCGTTGGAACTTTGTATACTGGATAACAGAGAGACCTTCACCTGTCCAATTGTCCTGAGCCTGCTCAAGCTATGTGGTCACGTCAGGTCTGGCTGTCTTGCTGAGGACCTCGATGACGAGGGTGTGATTGGAGGAGGTTGAGGAGAGATAGGCAAGCAGTGCCAAATCCGAATCGGAGGCCGAGGCCACCGAACCTCACTCAAATCTTCACCTCTTCCCAGTCGGCGCTGTCGAACCTGACATTGCAGATGAGTTTTGCACAACGTCGGATGGTGGCTTGAAAGCATTTGCAATTATGTCGTGCCTATCTTTGGGTTTTTTACCTTTTTATGGGTTCTCCATGATTTCGTTTTATTTAGGACTGCAAGTGAATGTTATAAATATACAGCGCTACCTAATTCTTCTGCATTGAGTACTCCTTCATTATTTAGAGAATCTTTTAAATGTGAATACTCTTCTACCCTTAGCTACCTAATATTAATTTGTTCATTTAAATCACCGATAAAATAAACTTATCATAAAATAAAATTATCATCATTTTTACTTGAATCATATTCAAATGCTGCATTTGTAAACGATTTAACAGAACTACGTAGTTCAACATACCTTGATCTTTTTACTTGAGTTACAATTTTTTGTACCTCCGTAGTCTGAGAATGTCATGCTTTATTGTGAGAAATTCTATTTTCCTCTCTTAATTCATCTCTTCTTTCTTCTGCCAAGTTTCCTCTTATGTGCCAATCTATTTTCCTCTCTTATTTCATCTCTTCTTTTTTTCTGTCAAATTTCCTTTCTCTTTTGGCGCTTTCTTTCTGAGCTATTTGAAATTTTCCTTACATCATTAATATTATTATTGTTTAAGTTAGTAGTTGCATTGAAATGGTTATCATTATTATGTGCTGTATTAATATTGATAACGTAATTTTCTGAAGAGACACTGTTTTTAAATGAATTTGTCAATTGCTTCCAGGGCGAAAAATTATGGATGACAAATATGAGTAAGATGAAATATAAAAGGTTTTGAGAAGAAAGAATAGAGTGGTCCAATTGTTGAAACAACAGAACATCCAGATCATGAAATTAGCGATTTCCACTGTTACGTTCACTCTTAGCAAACTTTCGCCTAGTATCAAACTGACGACCTAATAGTGTCTTTCTGTATTTGTTCTATTCCTATATCATTCCAGCAGACGACCATTACTTGTGTGTGTATGTGTAGGTTTGTGTGAGTGTGCGTATGAGTGTCAGTGTCATAATATACAGTCAATCATGTAATTCTCTCCCCTAAGTAAACATACAGCCTCACTCACTCATTCACATCTCACTTTGGTGGTGTTGGTGGGAGATAGCTGTGGTAGCAATAAGAGTAGAAACAACAGTGACAGTAGGAGTAGCGTGTGGGACGTCATAAGATAGACGCTGCAGAAAGTTTTGAGCTAGATAGATAGGTAGGTATATAGATAGATATGACTTCTTCTTCTTCTTCTTCTTCTTCTTCTTCTTCTTCTTCTTCTTCTTCTTCTTCTTCTTCTTCTTCTTCTTCTTCTTCTTCCTCCAGTTATTTTTGTGAGGGTCATGGAGACAGGATCCTCAATAAACGCCTTCCAGAGGTTCCTGTCTGAAGCAACAGAGCTCATGGATATTACTTCTCTTAACACACGTTAACATACAAACATAATGCCCTCCAACATTTGTTTTGTTCTTCCTCGACAATATCCAGCTGGAACTCCTCTCCGCTGGTTTCATGACTTTGGTCCTGTTATTCCCAGATCCTGAAAGTTGTTTCATGATATTGTAGGTAGATTTAGCCACAAAACCTCTGGTTCCAACTTATGTGGTGATAACTTTGAGCCAGAAATTGACTTCCCCCTGGCTGTTGGCCAAACGTATAATCGGTGTTAAACACGTGCCTTTTCTAGTCTGCTGATGGCAAGGTGAGTTGAATCAAAATCACCTGTTTTGATGAACTGGAATGGAGGATGATATCCGGCTTCAAGCCATTCTTTCTGGTGATTTCTAGTTGCTTTACCGATTCAGTGAGGTTTGCTGTACACACCCAGTCTTCTGTACCACCCAGAAGACTCTATTCCCGTGCCCTGTATGATAGAGCTACTCCTGGCCATGATTAGCTGCTCCCTCTCGTGTAGAAGGTTGTTGGAGATTCTGTACTGCGGATTTTACATTAGCTATACTTACCTCATGTACGATCTCCCTAAGATTGTGTTTCTATGTGTATCTTCCTTGGGCTAGTGTTACTCTGTATTAGGTCCGAATGTGTTCCACTGTCTGTCTACCCTGGCAGAATGGGCACTCAAGGTTATTTGATTTCACCCACTTCACTAGGTCCATATTCGATGGCAGGATACCATAAAGGATCTGAGGAGTAAATTAAACACAAGAGGTGCCATATGTCACACGTCATTCCGAGATACCCTGGATTGCACATTTCCACGTCATCCATTGGACCTGTCAATTCTACTGTACTGTCTTCGGGAGTATTCTGGCATCCTCTTCTTTTTTCACCTTTAAAATCAGATCTCTCTTCATCTTTTCCCTAGAATCTTACCACTCTGCCCATGAACCTGAGTATGTCCCATATTTTCTCTGCATCTACCGTCTCAGAAACTTTCAACTTACTGCCTGCCATCAGCTTTCACCAAATCGCTCTCACGACATTGTCTTGCGAGTCATCAAGCTTGGTAAAGAGCCTGGCTTTTCCGACTTTGTATTCCTCAACGATGGCTTTGAGATGTAGCATCAACTTGACCTAGCGACAGTAGAGTGCAACATCAGTGGGACACCAAGCCACTTGTATCTTTGTTGATTTTGACCGTCAGCAGATATTTGAGAAGATTTGGGATCAACGTAAACTGCAGACATATGTTTGCTAGAGAGGTCACATTGGTCTATGACCTGCAGACCCTTCACCAACATTAGCTTCGTTCCGTTTCCTCTGTTCGTGTCTTTCAGAGAGTCATCATAATATCTCCCGAGTCTTTTGCCAATACAAACGGTATAGTGAGATTACACAGCCCATTGCTAATCTCTCAATTGATCCAGATGGTGGTGTACTCTTTGGTGAAGAATCACGTCGAGAACCCATGAAAATACTTCTTTAGCAATTCCTTGATGTTCTTTGGAACATGATACATTTTGAGAGCTAGTTGGATTATCTTGTATGGGATCAAACTGTAGGTTCTAACCAGATCAAGCCACACCACATCAATACCTCTCTTTTCAGCTTTAGTTCTTTGGATTACCTCCCAAATCATTGAGGTATACTCTAAACAATCAGACTCTCCATGGATGACTCTCCCTTCGGACATGACATATTCAAGTACTTATTCTCTGTGAGGTATCTAGTTATCCTAGCTGCCATAACAATGAAGAATGTTCTTCCTTCAACGTTCAGATGTGTTTTTGGTCTGAATTGGTTTATATCGCTTGAGTTCTGCTCTTTCAGAATGTACACACCTTTGGTTCTCATCTATTGGTCACTGATCTTCAAGTTCTTCCAGGCAGATCTTATCATTTTGTGGAGCAACTCAAGGACTCTGGGACATTTCTTGTACAATAGGTAGGGTATTACGTTTAGCCCCGGTAATGATTTACCCTTGCTTTCCTAACCACCTTCCTTACTTTACCCAGAGTTTGGTGGCCTGTCATCGAACGATTCCTCTGGCACAGAGGGCCACACCAGACGCTGGTGTAATATGTATCTATCTAGTGTCTGTCCGTCTGGTTATGTATATGTATGTGTAGATATGTGTGTGTATGTAATGTGTGTCTATCTATTGGCTGTGTACGTCTGGTTATGTATATGTATATGTAGTTATGTGTGTGTATGTAATGTGTATCTATCTATTGGCTGTGTACGTCTGGTTATGTATATGTATATGTAGCTATGTGTGTGTATGTAATGTGTATCTATCTATTGGCTGTGTACGTCTGGTTATGTATATGTATGTGTAGATATGTGTGCGGATGTAATACGTATCTTGTGGTTGTGTACGTCTGTTTATGTATATGTATGTGTAGATGTGTGTGGATGTTTATGTATATATGTATGTGTAGATGTGTGTGTGTATTTAAAACAAGTTTGGGGTGGGGCAACACTGTACTTCAAAATATCTGTAAACAAATGATATTTAAATTTAAAAAATAGAAAGAAGATAAAAAAAAAAGAGAATCAAGCTAGGGACAGGGGGGGGGGCAGACTCTACACCCCAGTCTGAGGTATGTTTCAGTTGTAACCTGTATTTTACGGTCAAACTGGGGCACGAATTACCTAAGGTCTGGTTTTCAGAGAATAACTGAAATATCAGGCTAAATTGTATGAGAATTATTTATTTGGAAATGTAGATAATTAAATAATATAGACCGAAAAAATGAAACGAAATTTCATTTCTCACTCTTAGTACGGCTGTTACTTAAATATAAGTATGTATACGTACATACATGAAACTAGTACAGCGTTCCTTTGTCAGTGTTGAACAAATGAGCAACGATGGTTGCTAGACACTGTACGGCTTAATTCGGGATGTTTGTTTACAAACACACCGAGCATTATAATAAATGTTCGGTGAATCCATACGTACATATATATATATATATGTGTGCATGTATATATATATATATATATATATATATATATATATATATATATACTACTGTACGTCTGTATACATATATGTATGTACTATACATACTTATATTTAAGTAACAGCCGTACTAAGAGTGAGAAATGAAATTTCGTTTCATTTTTTCCGTTTATCGTTTCCGGTACCCCGGCCGATGAACTCACTCGATATGAAAATCAGGCTGCTGAGCCGTTAATATGCATAAGGAAAGTATATACTTTCAGACGTTCAATCATCTGGCTGGAAGGTATACGTTGCTGACGACAGCTAATAAGCTTGAAACTAGTACAGCGTTCCTTTGTCAGTGTTGAACAAATGAGCAACGATGTACGGCTTAATTCGGGATGTTTGTTTACAAACACACTGAACATTATAATAAATGTTCGGTGAATCCATACGTACATATATATATATGTGTGCATGTATGTATATATATATATATATATACATACTACTGTACGTCTGTATACATATATGTATGTACGTATACATACTTATATTTAAATAATGTAGAATTATACAGAACAATGTTATTTTACAAGATTTAAGATAAACTAGGTGTAGATATAACTAGAGTTGTTTTTAATAGAAAATATAAGAGATTATTTGTACGTGTATCAGAGAATTTTGTCTCCTCATCTACTGATACCTTACCGCTATGATTCAACCTGTATTACATTATTAAGAGCGTAGTTTTACCACTTCAATATCCTAGTAGAAGCTAGTTGTTAATATAACAAGCAAGCTTGTTATAAACGAGTCTTTGACGAGCCCACTTTATTGACCTAACTCATCTTCCGTACGGAAGACCCAGTATACTCATGGCCGCTGACAAGGCTACTTCCTCTACAAATGTTCAGGATGGAGACACACTCGGCCCGTCTCTCTTTGCACTGGCAGCTATCCACGTCGCACGCTGTCCGGTCGCCCTTTAACTTTTGTTACCTGAAAAATACGACCATGATTGCCTCGGCTGAGACAGTAGTTGAGGACCTTCGGCTAATCATCCTAGCTCCTCGGACTCGAGATCATCCCATTCATGTCCGAAGTGATTAATGTTATCTACGGGGAGGCTGAATTCCACGACATCGTACTCACCACCAATTCAGTCTTGTCTCGTGCTCTACATTCTCGGCTCTCCAATTCTCTCGAAAGCCATAAGGGACTTCCTGGTGGTCAAGCATGCAGACCTGTCAGGAATGGCAGAGAGGCTGTGCATCATCGACGCTCACCCGGCTGAGAAACTACTTCGCCCTTCCAACATTTCAATTGACTCTGCGTGGTGCACCTTGACACCAACACGCAGATTACCTCGGGGAACTCGATGCTACCATCCGACGCTGTGCAAAACTCATCTGCAATGTCAGTTTGGACAGCACCAGGTGGGAACAAGTGAAGCTTCCAGCGAAGTTCAGTGGCCCCGACCTCCGATCCGCTTCGGATTTGGCACTGCTGGCCTACCTCTCCTCAATCTTATCCAGCGAGGTTCTCAGCAAAACAGCCAAATCTGACGTGACCACATAACCTGAACAGGCCCCGAACGACTGGACAGGCAAAGGCCTCTCTGTTTCCCAGTATACAAAATTCCCACGTGAGTGGGACGGAATTAAGTGCAGATCTTAATTCAGGCGAATTGAGTCTGGCTTCGACGAACACTGCCTCGTGGCTTCCGATCTGCTTCGCACAGCCACACAGCGATACCTGGCTCAAATCTATGCTCTCTTCATCAACCAGTACCCTTGATTACGAGTGCATACACATTGGAGTGGCCCAACGCCTCGGCCTCCACGTGTGAGATTCACATAAATACTGTTGTGGGGATGTCGTTGGCGAGTTTGGGCTGCACCCACTGTCATGCCGCTAGAACGCAGGCATGTTCTCCCGACATGCCCATGACAACGACATACTGAGAACGAAACTGGACTCAGGTGGTTTCCCACCACAACTGGAGCCAGCAAGCCTCGACAGTGGAGACGCCAAGCGCCCCGGTGGAATTACCCTGTTTTCATTCGTAGGAGGTAAATCCCTCACCTGAGACGCTAATTGCTGTAATACGTTCTCCACCACAAACCCCGGTATTTCGGCCCACAATACAGAGGACAGGAAGACAAGCCTGTACCGGGGCTTGTCCGGCCGCTTTCTCTTTGCATCGGTCACCGTTAGCAACTCAGGCGTCCACAGACTACACATTGCCGAACTCCTCCGTAAAATCAGAACAGTAGCTCGTCTGAAGAAGGGACCCCGCTAGGTGGCGTGGTTGTTGCAGCGGTGTCGCTTGCCATTGTCTGCGGAAATGTCTTTGCAATTTTGTCCGCGGTGCGCAGCCCAAACACCACCTGGCCCCAGACATCCCTCCTATCCCTCCTCCCTCTCTTCCGTGACCTCATAGTCTTTGTTTTCCCCTCCGTTTCCTCTCATTCATAGTATTTATAGTCCTTTCGCCTACTTTCCTATACAGTCAGATCTGCCCTTTTTTAATCCTTCCCCCTTTGTTCGTTGCTTCATTTCCTTTCTATCTCTTTTTATTTCTCTATTAAATAACAATATTATGTATCCTGAATAAATTTACCTTGTTGTTTATTGTGTTGTTTGTAGGGTTAGTATGTCGTTGTTGTTGTTGGTGTTGTTGTGTCGGTGTTGTTGTTGTTAGTGTTGTTAGTATTGTCATTGTTGTTGGTGTTGTGTCGGTGTTGTTGTTGTTAGTATCGTCATTGTTGTTGGTGTTTGTTATTGTTGTGTCGGTGTTTTGTTGTTGTTGTTAGTGTTGTTAGTACTGTCGTTGTTGTTGTTGTTGGTAGTGGTGTTAGTATTGTCGTTGTTGTTGGTGTTGTGGTTATTGTTGTTAGTGGTGTTGTTGTTGTGGGTGATGTTGGTGGTGTTGTTGTATGTTTTTTATGTTTGTGTTGATGTTGTCCTTGTTGCTGTTTGTGGTGGTGTTGTTGTTATTAGTGTGGATGCTGGTGGTGATGTTCTGGATGATGTTGGTGGTGGTGGTGGTTGTAGTCTTGTTAATGTTGTTTCTGTTGTTGTTGGTGGCGGTGGTGGTGGTGTTGTTAATGTTCTTTGTTGTGGTTATGGTGGTGTTGGTGGGTGGTGGTGGTGATTGTGGGGGCGGTAGTGGTGTTATTGTTGTTGTTGTTGGTGGTGGTGTTGTGTCTTTGTGGTGGTGGTATTGTTGTTGGTGGTAGTTTTGTAGTTGTTATTTGTGGCGGTTTTACTGTTGTATTTTTACATATTCTTTGAAAATATTCAAGTGATTTCTTAACTAAATCCGGGTGATTTGATTACAAGTGTCTTCCAAGTTTCGAAAGTTTCATAGCATCATTGGATTAATTCTCAAAACAGACAACATAAAGCAGCAGTGGATCCAGCTCACTGCTAGGTTCTTGAATAAATCCAAATTTCACATCATATTTTCTTGATACTTTAAGTTTTTTACTTCTCTCCTCCTTCAGTTAGAATGTTCTTCCTCTTGGTGCCTGACGAGGACTGTATAGTCTCTGATTCATTGACCAACTCACGGTTAAGTGAAGTATTACTATTGTTATTATTATCAATAGTTATTTTGGTATTACTAAAGAAATACAATATAGTCACTTGCTTCTTCTCACTCATTATGCGTTTATTTCATTGGAATCTAAGAACAAAGAAATGGTAGCTATCCAAGCCAAATGAAATAAGACAATTGGATGAGAATCGGTATTTACGGAGCGGAATGACTGTTGGAATGGCCGAAACAATACTGAAGCGTACGTGTGTCATATTGTCGATAGTTATATGTAAAATTATTTACTGAGGAGAAATATTTTTAGTGGGGTTATAAAATATATTGTAACTGAATGCTATTTTTGCTTTATTATTAATAAAACATTTTAGGCGGTGGATTGGTAGTATCGGTAGAGGGTCGGGCGCCATGATTTCCAGCATAGTTACGTCCCTTTACGATCTGAGTTCAAATCCCGCCGAGGTTGACTTTGCCTTTCATCCTTACGGGGTCGATAAAATAAAGTACCAGTAATGCACTGGGTAATTGCTGGCCTTGTGCCAAAAGTAGAAACAATTATTGAGATATCAAAACATTAATTTATTTACATGAGATATCAAAACATTAATTCATTTACAACCGGTTTCAGCATTAAATGCATTGTCAATTGCGGATATGTAGAATAGTGTTAAGTTGCATATTTGTACAAATAATTTTTTCTACTTTAGGCACAAGACCAGCAATTACTCAGTGCATTACTGGTACTTTATTTTATCGACCCCGTAAGGATGAAAGGCAAAGTCAACCTCGGCGGGATTTGAACTCAGATCGTAAAGGGACGTAACTATGCTGAAAAGCATGGCGTCCGACCCTCCAACGATACTGCCAATCCACGTACAAATAATGATAATAATAATTGTTTCTACTTTTAGGCACAAGGCCAGCAGAAAATGAAAATAAAAAGGGGAAGAAAAATTAATTTTCACATACATGTTGATTCAGAGAAGAGAGGTCATTTCTCTGTCCATCGTACTCTGCTTACAGTTTGGTTGTGAAATATAGTAGGAGAGGGTAAGGGGAGGAGGGGATAGGAGAAGAGGAAGGTGGCGTGTTGGCAGGCTGCTGTGAGAAGCCCTTTGAGGAGTGGATATAAGTTCCAGCTGGGATTGGTCTGAAAGGTCGGGTGACTTAGAGTTGACCGGGGGGTGATTGCTTCTAAAAATATCTAAGTATTTTTTCTTAGAAGAAATCATCAACATTGACCTTGTTTTTTGGGCTCAAAGAATATTAAGAGTTATTGAGATATTAATTCCATACCTAGACACACTTTAAAATGAATACCCTAGACAAATTAACCCTTTAGCAGTGTATCCTTCTCCAAGGTTCCAGCAACCTCTGACAACTAAATAATGCAGACCAAACAGCCACATAGAAACATCCAAATCAGCTATCACTGGAGGACTTCCACGAAGATAATCGGATAAATGGAAACATTCAGGAGTCAAACTAATTGCTTTACATTCTCCTGAATCTGGAAGCTTCTACTGAAGATAGAATGGGTATTCCAGTGGCTCTGAACCCCTTTTTATGACAACATTTTCTCCTTTCCCCTAAATCTGAAATTTCTGCTAGGGATGGAATTAGTATTTCAATAACTCTAAATCTTTTTTGTGGGAAAAAAAACAAGGCCAATGTTGATGTTTTCTTCTAAGAAAAAATACCAAGATAGGTGTTTTTAGAAACAATCACCCCCTCCCCTGAAATTTCTTCTAGAAGAGAAAGAAAGAGAGAGAGAAAGAGAAGGGTATATGGAGAAAGAGGGAGAGAGAAAAAGGGAATTAGTAAAGTAATTGGTTCTACTTTAGGCACAAGGCCAGCAATTACCCAGTGTATTTCTGGTACTTTATTTTATCGACCCCGTAAGGATGAAAGGCAAAGTTAACCTCGGCGGGATTTGAACTCAGAATGGCAAGGACCGTAACTCTATGCGTCAAAGCATGGCGTCCGACACTCTACCGATACTGCCAATCCACCTTAATATATTATAGATAGAACCGTTAATTTATATATAATAAATAATATAATATATACTATGTATAAATAAATATATATTTTTTATTTTACTATATTTATATATAATATGTATCATTTGATATTTAATATACTATTATATCATCTCTATCACCACCCTCACCACTTATGCCGCAGTGCCTCCTGGACCTTCTGAACGCCCCCGAGGAACGGTTGTGCCCACTTTGAAAACCTTTGATCTAGGTTACTTGAGCTGACCTGTGATAAAAGGTATTCTAGTGGAAACCATCCCCTTTATTTAGTGTATCTAGAACTACAGTAAGATGGGACATGGAGAATGGAGATGATTTAGCTTCTATTTTTAGTAGGTCAGGCAACCTGGTGGTGGAGTTTGGGATAATATTTTCTCTCTTGTTCCACTTACTTTGTTTACAGCAGTGTTTAGAGTAAATTTCCCTCAATATCTCAATATATATATATAGTGACGAAATAAAGAGAAATAGATAGAACTTGTCTTCTTGGAATATTCCCAACTTATAATTGTTTCTACTTTAGGCACAAGGCCAGCAAATACCCAGTACATTAGTGGTACTTTATTTTATCGACTCCCAAAAGGATGAGAGGCAAAGTTAACCTCGGCGGGATTTATAATGTTACACACAATTGTTATGTTATAATTTCGAACCTTTCAATATCATGACTGGAGAATAAGTGCAACATCGCCTCGGACAGTGGAGACTTCTGGTGTCCTTGACCCTAGGGCTACCTCCCTACTCCACCATAGGCGGTGAGCTTGCTAACTGCAGGTGTGAGCTTCGCGAAATGGAATTACTCTTCCAGCGCAACTCCCTCATCATCCACCGGAGAAATGCCCCCTCTATTCTGTCCGCCGGACCCACGGGTGGTCAGCAAGTGGGACCCCATTTGCTTATAATAGTGAGAGATGGAGTGGACGGGAGAGATGGGGCCGTTGACAGTTCCTCTGTGTTCGAACCTGGTGTATATATGTGATTGGGAGGTCGGAAGTGACGGAGGTAATGACAGTGGGAGTTTCGTTCCTCTGTGTTCGAACCTGGTGTACATGTATGTGTAATGTTACACTTATTTCCGGCTTTTAATAAGAAATTTGCTTTTCATTACCGGTATTACTATAACAATAACCGTGTGTTATATGCGGTGATTACTATAACAATAACCGCGTGTTATATGCGGTGATTACTATAACAATAACCGTGTATTATATGCGGTGATTAATATAACAATATACGTGTGTTATGTGCAGTGATTACTATAACAATATACGTGGGTTATATATGGTGATTACTATAACAATAACTGTGTGTTATATGCGGTGATTACTATAACAATAACCGTGTGTTATATGCGGTGATTACTATAACAAAAACCGCGTGTTATATGCGGTGATTACTATAACAATAACCGTGTGTTATATGCGCTGATTACTATAACAATAACCGTGTATTATATGCGGTGATTACTATAACAATATACGTGTGTTATGTGCAGTGATTACTATAACAATATACGTGTGTTATGTGCTGTGATTACTATAACAATAACCGTGTGTTATATGCAGTGATTACTATAACAATAACCGTGTGTTATATGCAGTGATTACTATAACAATAACCGCGTGTTATATGCTGTGATTACTATAACAATAACCGTGTGTTATATGCAGTGATTACTATAACAATATACGTGTGTTATATGCAGTGATTACTATAACAATATACGTGTGTTATATGCTGTGATTACTATAACAATATACGTGTGTTATATGCAGTGATTACTATAACAATATACGTGTGTTATATACGGTGATTACTATAACAATAACCATCTGTTATATGCAGTGATTACTATAACAAAAACCGTGTGTTATATGCTGTGATTACTATAACAATAACCGTGTGTTATATGCAGTGATTACTATAACAATAACCGTGTGTTATATGCAGTGATTACTATAACAATAACCGTGTGTTATATGCGGTGATTACTATAACAATAACCGTGTGTTATATGCTGTGATTACTATAACAATAATCGTGTGTTATATGCTGTGATTACTATAACAATAACCGTCTGTTATATACTATGATTACTATAACAATAACCGTGTGTTATATACGGTGATTACTATAACAATAACCGTGTGTTATATGCTGTGATTACTATAACAATATACGTGTGTTATATACGGTGATTACTATAACAATATACGTGTGTTATATGCTGTGATTACTATAACAATATACGTGTGTTATATACGGTGATTACTATAACAATAACCGTGTGTTATATGCAGTGATTACTATAACAATATACGTGTGTTATATGCAGTGATTACTATAACAATATACGTGTGTTATATGCTGTGATTACTATAACAATATACGTGTGTTATATGCAGTGATTACTATAACAATATACGTGTGTTATATACGGTGATTACTATAACAATAACCATCTGTTATATGCAGTGATTACTATAACAAAAACCGTGTGTTATATGCTGTGATTACTATAACAATAACCGTGTGTTATATGCAGTGATTACTATAACAATAACTGTGTGTTATATGCAGTGATTACTATAACAATAACCGTGTGTTATATGCGGTGATTACTATAACAATAACCGTGTGTTATATGCTGTGATTACTATAACAATAATCGTGTGTTATATGCTGTGATTACTATAACAATAACCGTCTGTTATATACTATGATTACTATAACAATAACCGTGTGTTATATACGGTGATTACTATAACAATAACCGTGTGTTATATGCTGTGATTACTATAACAATATACGTGTGTTATATACGGTGATTACTATAACAATATACGTGTGATATATGCTGTGATTACTATAACAATATACGTGTGTTATATACGGTGATTACTATAACAATAACCGTGTGTTATATACTATGATTACTATAACAATAACCGTGTGTTATATACGGTGATTACTATAACAATAACCGTGTGTTATATGCTGTGATTACTATAACAATATACGTGTGTTATATACGGTGATTACTACAACAATATACGTGTGTTATATGCTGTGATTACTATAACAATATACGTGTGTTATATGCGGTGATTACTATAACAATATACGTGTGTTATGTGCAGTGATTACTATAACAATAACCGTGTGTTATATGCGGTGATTACTATAACAATAACCGTGTGTTATATGCGGTGATTACTATAACAATAACCGTGTGTTATATACGGTGATTACTATAACAATATATGTGTGTTATATGCGGTGATTACTATAACAATAACCGTGTGTTATATGCGGTTTAAAGATTTATAAGTGTCAACTTGCTTTTTTATCAATCCAGACGTCACAAAGATTTTCTGTGGATATTTTCTTCTTTTTATTTTAACATCAACAGACAGAGATTTTATTTATTATATATGAATCGGTACATCGATTTATGGTGAAATACAGAGTCTTAGAACATCAGATATAATGCTTTATGGTATTAGTTCCGATTCTCTACTCTCTGAGTTTAAATCCCACTGAGGTCAACTTTGCCTTTCATCCTTTCCAAGTCGATAAAAAAAATGTACCAGTCAAGTACTGGGGCTGATTCTTTTTCTATATTTCTTTCTCATACCCTCTCCCTGTTACTGTTTCTCATTCTCTAGAAGAAATCGGATGTGTTCAGACCGGGAGACAGGTCGGGTTCCGCCAGGTTTTAAAAAAGTGCCCAAGAAACGCCGTACGACTCCACCAAGAGTTACTGGTTCATACATACATACATGCATACATACATATACTCACGCCTTCTCATCACCTCTACTCTCTTGTTCTTGGATTAGAACAATTTAATTAGGCAGCTTGTCTCGAATGGACCTCCGTCGGTCTCCACGACGAGTGTCCCAGTTTTTCGATCAACAGAATAGCCAGCTCCTGAAATGATTGTATCGATGGTTGTGATACAGATACGTGCACCTTTAACGTAATTCGCAGGGAAATTTGGAGTGTCCTAGTGTGTGACAAGGCTGGCCGCTTCAGTTACAGTTACAGCTCATCCGACAGGCTTCCAAATAGTTTCCGTCTACCCAGCTTCACCCACAAGAGTGAGGTCTATCCAAAGCTGTGGTAAATAACACTTACCCAAGATACCACACGATGGGATCAAACACGCGACCTTATGATTGTGAAGTGAGATTCTGAACCATTCAGCGATGATGCATTCACAAGCTGGTATATAGTTTCTCCGGGAATATGTCTTCTCTATCTGTTCACCGCGTCACGGGCCGCCAGCGCGTGGGACCCCATTTGTTCATAATAGTGAGAGATGAGGAGAGCGGGAGAGAGGCGATGACAGTAGGGGTTTGATTCCTCTGTATTCCGACCTGGTGTACACGAGAGAAGGGGAGGTCGGGAGAGACGGAGTCGATGACAGTGGGTGTTTGGTTCCTCTGTGTTCGGGCATTTCATTTCTCACTCTAATGAAATTTCGTTTCATTTTTTTACATTTATTGTTTTCGGTCGATTAACTCGCTCAATATGCAAATTAGGCTGCTCAGCCGTTAATATGCATAAGGAAAGTATATACTTTCAGACGTTCAATCATCTGGCAGAAAGGTATACGGTGCTGACGATAGCGAATAAGCTTGAAACTAGTACATCGTTGCTTTGTCAGTGTTGAACAAAAGGGCAACGATGGTTGCTAAACACTGTACGGCTTAATTCGGGATGTGTGTTTACAAATAACCCAAGCATAATAATAAATGCTCGGTAAATTCAAACGTACATATATATATATATATGTGTGTGTGCATGTATGTATATATATACATACTACTGTACGTCTGTATACATATATGTATGTACGTATACATACTTATATTTAAGCAACAGCCGTACTAAAAATGAGAAATGAAATTCCGTTTCATGTTTTTCCATTTAATAAAAGAAAGATCTATGTTTATAGACATGGTTTAACCAAACTACTGACTAATAAGTTTCTCCTGAGTGGGTGTTTTCTTTCTTGGTTAAAAAAGATTGTTCAAACTATGGCAAGCCTGTTGAATAACCTAATTTTGACAATGGTCTTTTTAGATATATAGTTTGGTGTCTTTTTAAATATAGTTTGGTTTCTTTTTAAACATACAGTGTAGTCTTTTCAAACATATAGTTTGGTGCTTTTTAAATATACAGTTTGATATCTTTTTAAACATATAGCTTGGTACCTTTTTAAATATACAGTTTGATATCTTTTTAAACATACAGTTTGTTGTCTTTTTAAACATACGGTTTAGTGTCTTTTTAAACATACGGTTTGGTGTCTTTTCAAATATACAGTTTGGTGTCTTTTTAAATATACAGTTTGATATAGTTTTAAACATACAGATTGGTGTTTTTTAAACATACGGTTTGGTGTCTTTTTAAACATACGGTTTGGTGTCTTTTAAAACATAGTTTGATATCTTTTTTAAACATGCGGTTTGGTGTCTTTTTAAACTTACAATTTGGTGTCTTTTCAAATATACAGTTTGATATAGTTTTAAATATACAGATTGATGTCTTTTTACGCATACAGATTGTTGGTCTTTTTAAACATGCAGTTTTGATATCTTTTTAAATTTACAGTTTAGTATCTTTTTAAATTTACAGTTTAGTGGTCTTTTTAAATATCGTTTTGGTATCTATTTAAACATACAGTTTCGTATCTTTTTTTTTATTTACAGTTTAGTATCTTTTTAATTTACAGCTTGTCTTTTTAAATTTACAGTTTGGTGTCTTTTTACGCATACAGATTGTTGATCTTTTTAATCATACAATTTTGATATCGTTTTAAATTTACAGTTTAGTATCTTTTTAAATTTACAGTTTAGTGGTCTTTTTAAATATCGTTTTGGTATCTTTTTAAACATACAGTTTCGTATCTTTTTTTTTATTTACAGTTTAGTATCTTTTTAAATACGCAGTTTGGAATCTTTTAAAGTATACAGATTTTTTTAAAATATAGAGTTTGGTATGTTTTATAGTTCAAATCCAGTACCAGAATTGAACTATTAAGACTTTTATCATTACACTTGAAAGTTGATGGCGTATATCTTAATGTCGATGTTAGTAAAGTATACTTCCTTGCTTGTATTCAACCATGAAAGGGATTGTTTTAAAATTCTTATCTTTATTTTAGTCTAAATTCCTGAGAAGGAGCTTATTTAACAAACAATGTTATCATTTTCCTTCTCCAGTATACACTTTGTTTCTTAACAATGCTCTTCGTTAAAGTAATTTCTTTGGTAACGGAGTTTCTTACTCAATAACTTGAGTTCATATTTTAAATTTAATTTCTACTTTGACATTTTAAAGTTTAATAACATTTTATATTTAGAGTTTAGACACTATTTTTTATGGGATATAGTTGGTGTGAACAGAGCCAACATCCGCGTCTTAGGATAGCTCTACAATGCGCACCAATTTCTCCCAGTTATGCGCGATTTTTCAAAATAACATAATTTCATCTTACAGTCTGATAAACTGACGAACCTAATTTTTAACACTCTTGCTCTGACCATACAAACAAAATTATTAAACCTGCATTTTACACTACACATTTCACACTCGCCCACGCCGAATCATATGACAGATGATAACACTATACGAACCTCTCCACCACTTTGGATATTTCCTCAACACTTTTACGTGGCAAAGTTGTTTAGCAATACATTTATTGGTCACAAGAGATTATCATAGACTAACTGGCCCCGTGCCGTCAAAAATGACGGCTAATTGTAATATCTATACATAATATAAAAAAGAGATGTTTGTTTGTTGGTTGGTTCCTTCGTGCTCACTCACAGAAGTGATACAAACATACAAACACACAGCGTTGACAAATCTTAGAACGCTGAACTTCTATAGCTTCTTACGTTCACCTCCCTCAGTCATCACATAGATATGTGTGTATTAATCAGCCCGTCCTTACCCAGTCGAGGTAAGCACCCCTTCCTTCCGCAGTCGAGGTAAGTACCCCTTCCTTCCTGAGTCGAGATAATCAGCCCTTCCTTCCCCAGTCGAGGTAAGCACCCCTTCATTCCCTAGACGAGGTAATCAGCCCTTCCTTCCCCAGTCGAGGTAATCAGCCCTTCCTTCTCCAGTCGAGGTAAGCACCCCTTCTTTCCCCAGTCGAGGTAATCAACCCTTCCTTCCTCTGTTATCTCTACTGCGTTACGAACAAATACACAAGGCTATTATATTTGTAGATTGTAATCATTTAAGGCACAGTAATGTACCTCACTATGGTCTGCTCCCTAGGTGGCTGTATAGTTGGCCTAAATGGTATTGCCGGCCTTGGGTGTGATTTTTCTATTTGTAACATGTTGACGGTTATGCTTCAATAAATTATATACTTAAATAAAAAAAATTACGTTATCTAAAAGTCCTATTCTACAATTTAAGTTGTAGTTGTTTCGCTCAAGTTTTGTTCCCAACTTTTAATATGTCGACAGCCTGTATCTCCTAGATGATTCAAGTGTGATAGCAGCTGTATACAAACATCATTAGTTGTGTAATATTTGATATCAGATGTTTTCACATAGTCTCTAATAATATCGTCGATAACATTTATCACGAGAGGGTTTCGTTTTTTTCTTAATCACGTAAAAATGAAAAAAGAAAAAGAAAAAAAAACGGCTTGTTGTCTAAATATAGTTTCTAGAAATACCCCACAAAACAGCGCTTTTTAAATTGTTTTTAAACTGTATATATTCTACAGTAATCTTTTCCGAATCAGTATTATGGAACCCAATATAATCGAGGAACGTGAGGCCTCCTGCGAGACATGGAACCGGCTCGGACTCAGCCCAATAGACGTTCCTTCTCCTTTCACTCCTATTGACGTCAAGTCCCCCCAGAGCATTTAGGATGCCAACCAGTGCAACCTGACCTCGGACAAATTAACGCGCCAGCTAAACCGGCACCTCCTCGCGTATTTCGCTCGGCCTTACAATCCCACACTGGTTCCTGGCTCCATGCCTTACTCTTTTTTTCTACTACCACGCAAATAAACAATGAAACCCTGCCTATCGGGGTTTCCCTGAAGCTTGGCCTCCATATCTGCAAGCCACACAAATGTCGCCGTAGACTCTTTCGGTCTCCACTCGCTTTCCTGTTGCTAGAGTGCCGGCCACTTTCAACGCCATGCTGCTTTCAACAAGGCCATAAAACATGGTTTGGATGCTGCAGGCGTTCTCTTCCAGCTCCAGACGGTGGTCTTGGATCAGGGGACGGAAAAAGGCCAAACGGCTTGACCATCTTCCTGTTCCGCGGAGGTAAACCCTTGTCTGAGATGCCATATGCAGCGACAACCTGGTCCAGTCTGTAACTAACCCAGACTCTGCTGCAGTTCGGGCTGAGAAGGGTAAACTCTCCAAGTATCGCTCACTCTCCGACAGATTTGCAATCGAGTCCCTAGCAGTGAAGACTTCTGGTGTCCTTGGCCCTAGGGCTATCTCCCTACTCACCATCATAAGCGCTGAGCCGACTAGCCGCAGGTGTGAGACTCGCGAGATAGAATTGCACTTCCAACGCATCTCCCTCACTATCCTCGTCTTTTCCATTCTGGTCGTGGGGTGGCCAGCACGAGATGGGAGGGCGAGAGAGATGGAGGTGATGACAGTCGGAGTTCGGTTCCTCTTAATTCGGACCCGTCGTGTGTGTGCTTCCTTCTATTCATTCGGTATGACATATTTTAAACTTGTCATCAACAAACAACTAAACCTGGAAGAAAAATATTGAAAACTATAATATATTAGAAAGTGAGGGGTTTTTTTACAATACATTAATTATTACCAAATCTATTCAGGATATCGTGTTGTTGCCAACAAATAAACAAACTTCTTATATAGTATAGCATGAGATAAGATAATGTAAATATATACATATATATATATATACATATATATATCTTTGCTTTCTCTATGGAAGCCCTTGTTGAGTGCTTCATGGCCCGTTCATTTTTTCAATTCGAATCTGTGCCATTATGTTCCCTGCAAACTGTCTGGACTGGCTTACCTCCTCTTTGGTGACAAGTCAGATGCCACTGAAAGACGGGCTCCCTACTACACAGACCAATGTCCATCGGAGTAGTGTGGTGAATAGCTGGTCAGAACTATCCGTTTCAGTAAAGCTAATCCCTGCTGATGATGCGACTCATGCCACTTACGTAATGATTACTAACGTTACCTAATTTCTGCACACGGTAGTTCCATTTGGACCGCCACAAGCAGATGGATTCGCACTAATTATCGTATAATTGTGTACTCTAATATTCTTGGGTTGCCGTCTTAATGATACTGACTTGATAAAATTATTGAGTGAGTGAGAAAACGACCGAAACTATTCGATAGTTTCGTTTCATTATTACACACACAGACAGACAGAGAGAGAGAGAGAGAGAGAGAGAGAGAAGTGCGCTCGCAGGCGAAGTGTACGACAAAGTTATATCTATGAACACAGAGTCTATAACCGAGACTACAACACATATCTAAAATATAAGCATGTAAACATCCCAGAAAATACGAATTTCCTTGTAAATTGAATAAATGATAAACATCTTTAATCGATTATTCTGATCTAATCCGACCCTCATCAGACTGCGTTTATATCAATCAACCACAAGAAGTATATATTTCTTAGGTATATATACCCATTCACTATTAATATTATTCTGAAATGGACATACTAATTTGCATATAATTAGCGCTAGTGCTGGTAATTAATTAACATATGTATTAAGAAGTTATAATACTAGGCATAAAATGAACAACTTGTCCTGTTATTTTGTGCTGCACCACTATGGGGTTTGGTGGTAGAATGGTAACATGTCAGATGATGCTGGTCAGGCAGGTGTACAAGACAATCCGAAGACTTGTCACATTGGATTGTATACCATTTATTTTGGAGAGACTGGAAGACCATAGAGTGTAGTGGGGACTGGGTGTCTGTAGTGTGGAGGTGAGACTGAACATTCACTGAGTGGGGGGGGGGGTGAGACTGGACATTCACTGAGTGGAGGGGAGACTGGACATTCACTGAGTGGGGGAAGATTGGACGTCATCTGTGGATGTGAGACTGATGTCAAGATTGGAGGGGGGAACTTAACGACCAGAGAGAAAAGGGGTGATTTGACGTCTATAGAGTGGAGGGGAGACTTGAGGTTTACGGAGCAGAGGGATTGGAGAGGAGATTGGAAGTCCACGGAGTATAGTGGGGTCTGGACGTCATCAGAGTTGAGGGAGACTTGAGGTATACAGTGTGGAGCGGTTATTGGTCGTACAGAGATTGGAGGGAAACTGGACACCCACAGAGAAGAAGGGAGACTGGATATCTATAAAACTCTTTGTCGATCTGTCTTTCTAACTTTTCCTTATGAATTTATAAACGGCTCAACCAATTCAAATCAAATTTTACAAGGTAATAGTATCAGACCCCATGAGTGTCACCATATATTTTTTATTTTCTAATTTTATAACATCAACGAAGAAATCATCCGGGGTATGTTAACCAAGCTGACAGTTATTTCTAGCAGGCTGGGAATAAACCATAAGGGATTCTCTCTACGCGTTAGTTGTCAATGATCGTGTTTCGAGGCCAGCGTCTCCAATTCAAATGCTGACCTACACACATACACACAAACATACACACAAATACATACATACACATACACGTGCGCGTATACGCGCACACACACATATATATATATAAATATCTATATCTATAACTACTAATATAATAGCCTAGTGTATTTGTCCGTCACACACTAGAGATGACTGAGGAAGGAAGGGGTGAATATGTTGACTGAAGGATGGGGTGTCTATTACTGAGGGGAGGGGGGTGAGAAACTAGGATTCCAGGGTTGTAATATTCATCACATCTGTCTGTTTGTATGTTTGTATCATTTGTGTGAGTAACCGCGAAGAATCTAACCAACCGACTAACCAACAAATACCTCTCTTTTATATTATGTACAGATATTACAATTAGCCGTCATTTTTGACGCCACAGGGCCAGCTAGTCTATATATAATTATCTATAAAATATATATGAAATAATATAAAATATTGGAACTTCCATCATCCTTTTGAGAAACGTTAACCCGCTACTTCTATGAATGGCACACACTTTACAGCTAAAAGGATGATGAAGCATCTCCTAGAGGTCACTGTGCTTGGAGGCAATCATTAAGGATAAAATGCATTTTCTCTTCTACCTGTCTTCTCTTATCTCTTTACCCGGGCGACGCTGGATAGGTCAGCTAGTATATTATAATTTACTATGATCAATAAACCTCTAAACAACACCTTCACCGCAATGTATTTTGGAAATATCCAGAGTGGTGGAAAGGGTTGTATGCCACAACCACACTATCACCTCTCTCAATATTTACCGTGGATTACTTTAAACGAGCGATCGCCAAACTTTCTGACCTCACGGCACATTAAATTCATGATTCTGAATCCCACGGACCCCTAATATGAATTTTTAAAAAAAGGTAGATATTTTGTAAAATAGTGATCAGAGAACTCTCATTTTATTAATATGAAATGCACCTATTAAATATAACAAAATTATAAATGATTTTTTAATTATAACAGAATGATAAATGCTTATGTAATCATAACAAAATCTTTAAAGCCTCTTTAATTGTAACAATGTTGTTAAAGTTAGTTTATTACAAAATAATTGAAGCTTATTTAAGTGTTACACATTTTAGTGTGATATTTGTTCCCACTCGTTTGAAATAAGTTCATGGATTTTGGGCTCCAATGACGTTACTGCAAGACGGGGAGCAGTTTTTATTTCAAGCCGAGACAGGCACCAAGTTTTAATTGCTGTGACAGATGAAAATGTCTTTTTGCACAAATATGTTGTTGAAAATTGAATCAAAATTTTCATTACTTTTTTCACTCAGAAATAGGTATTCACTTTATACGGAGAGCCAAAAATGAGGTCTTGATAAGGATGACTGGAATTTAGCTTTGAGACTGTCGTCGGATGCTAGATCGAAGAGGTTTTCGTTTTCATTCGGGCTTAAATTGATATCTTTAATGTTTGCTGCAAATGGATCTATTATCCACATATATTCTTCCTTTAGAGAATAACGACCTAAAGATTCTGTGAGTGATTGTAAGTGCTGTTGAATAATGGTTACCACCTGCAGGTTGACATCCTTCACATAAATTCATCTAAATTTGAAACATTTGCAGATCTTCTTCAGTCAACCGCTTTTGCCACAGTGATATTTTCTTTTGAAAAGCATCCATCATATCTTGTAGTGTGAATAAGTACGTAAGTTGTCATTTCAAGAATACGTGTAGCTCATTTACAGCGAAAATCATATCTACTAGGTATGCACGCTTGGCTACCCACTGATCGTCGGAAAAGAGTTCTTGAAATTTCGGATGATTTGGGTGCTGGAAAAATAGTTTAACAGCTTCGTGCAGGGTGAACAGTCGTGTTAGTATTTTACCCCACGAGATCCATCTCACCTCAGCGGGAAGAATACTGGGAGTATACTGGGAACCAATTTCTTCACAAAGTGCCTCAAATGTTCGAGAATTCAGCGCTTTCTGTCGAATTTCATTTATAATTTTGATAATGTCTGATAATACTTCATGTAGTTCTGGGGACATTTTCCCGCGCAAGTTGCTCACGATCTATTATGCAGTGTGTAGACAAAATGTCTGGGTAACCAACATTTTTCACCTTTGCAACAATTCCTGAAAGATATCCAGTTATGTTTGCGGTACCCTCTGTAAATATCTCAATAGATTTTTCTATTCAATTCCATGTTCCAGGAAATAACTATTAAGTACTTCAAAATTCTCAGTGCTAGTTGTTCAACCCGGCAAGTTGAGCGAACAAAGTAGTTCTTCATGTAACTCTCCTTCACACTCAACCCTCACAAAACAAAGGAGAAGTGCCTTGTTACTTATGTTCGTTGATTCATCAAGTCGAATTAAATAAAATGTTGAATGTTTCACCATTTTCATAACTTGATTTTCAATTTCTTCAGCCATCTCTTCAATTAATTCTTTTCCAATCGTATACGGCTTTTTATTTTACGTGACCGTAAGAAGACTTTAATAAAGACTTGCCTTTAACAGTCATTTTTTTAAAGCGCTTCTGTCCTTCTACATATTTCTATACCAGTCTTCGAAAACATTCAAATGATATCTTAGCTAAATCCGGGTGATTTGATTGCAAGTGTCTTCCAAGTTTCAAAGGTTTCATGGTATCATTGGATTAATTCTCAGAACACACAACACAAAGCAGCAGTGGATCCAGCTCACTGTCAGGTTCTTGAATAAATCCAAATTTCAAATCATATTTTCTGATACTTTGAGTTTTTTTCTTCTGTCCTCCTTCAGTTCGAATGTTCTTCCTCCTGGTGCCTGACGAGGACTGTAGAGTCTCTGATTCATTGATCAACTCACGGTTAAGTGAAGTATTACTATTGTTACTATTGTCATTAGAGAAAGTAATGTCAAATGGAAGTCATTTCCCCATACATCTATTTCAAATTAATTCCCTTGAATTGATGATGGTGTGTGGCGAATGAAATGTTCCAGCGTTTCCTCTCACTTACATGGCCATTCCTATGAAAGAGAACGCAGCGGGAGTCATCGACCTTTGATAAAAAAAAAATGACTTGCGTTCGATAAATAGGCTGTCATGGAACGAGAACAGAGAGAGAATTTTCTGTTACAAAAGAGACGACACCTTCCCTGGCCACTTGGCTTTTAACTTCTATGGTGATATTAATGACGGACGAGAGCCTGGTACCTTCTATTTCAGCATAACACATAAAACAAAGTATCTTCAACAACACGCTATTCATTTACGAATGTTTACATACAACTTTGTACTTTTATGATTAGTAGTAATCATATTCCCTTTTCCTTCTCTAACTGAAGTGAAGTAGATTTTATATCTAACCGAAATTAACTATTCTGTCCTGTTTATTTTCAACAACTATTAACTTCGCTTCACTTCAACTGGTGACCCCGACGTCTTTCGAACATGTAGCCTTCTGATTAATCAATATTTACCAAGCTTTGCTTCAATATGGAACTATCACCAGCATCATCTTCGTTACGATCAGCAATATCCCTGTGGATCCTGACATTCTGGCCTCATGATCCTACAATTTGGTTCAGATATATCGAGGCCTAATTTCAAACACTATATTTCGCCAGACAGGACCAACATTTCCCACGTTGTCGGGGCGCTTCCCCCTGAACAACTGCAGGAGATCCAGGATTTACTTACAGCACCACCAGGCCCATATTCATATGCCACATTTAGGTCCGAACTTGTAAAGCGAACATCCGTCTCTCAGCAGCAATGGATTAACCAGCTGCTTTATTCAGGGGAGTTGGGCGATAGGCAACCGTTAGAGTTCTTAAGACAGTTAAAACAACTGTTGGGAGAGAACACCATGGAGTGGGCCATCTTGAAACAACTTTTCCTACAAAGGCTGCCACCAGCAACTCGCAGCATGTTGGCGGCCAGTGAAGCATCCATCCAAATCGAGGCGCTAGCGGATTCAGCCGATAGAATAATGGCGGTAGCAACACCACGGTCATTTGTGGCCCAGGGGATACATACACACACACAAAGCTCTCTTCTTCCCCTCTTTCTTCCTCATTTTCTCCTTCTCCTTCCCGTCTTCTGTCTCGGATGTGAGACAGGAGGCACAATTGAACGCACTTATGCTAAACTGCAGATACAGCCACGCAGCAACGCCAGCTCATCTCGGCGCGATTTACATCAGCGCCCGCGAGACCCGAGTCGTACCCGGGCAACCGATCTCTTATGCTATTACCACAGTAAATTCGATGAAAATGCCCGTAAATACCTATTGCCCTGTTCTTTTAGAAGGGACTCCCGCCATGTTCCGGGTAACGACGTGGCCAGGTACAAACGATGGCAACTACACCTGACTCTTCCAAACCTAGCCTCTCTTTACACATTGGCGACCGATCTACCGGTTTCTGGTGGACACCGGGGCGGAGGTTAGAGTCATACCATCTGCCCTGGTGCCAGGTAGTAGAGAACCCACAACAATCCTTCTCAAGGCACTGAACCACTCGGCTATACCCACATGCGGAGAAAAGTCTTTAACCCTCGATCTTCTGCTCCGCCGAATTTTCCAGTTGGTTTTTGTCATCGTCAAGTTGCCAACTCCGATCCTAGAAGCGGATTTTCTACTTCACTTTGGCCTCCTGGTGGACGTTAAACACAACAGACTGATTAATTCCACCAGTGGTCCGAATGATCGCGGTATCAACACAACGGCAGCCTCCCTCAACCTTGTATTTTTTTAACCAGGCAGTCTGGCAGATACGACGTTATTCTGAGCAGGCATCCTAACATCTCGCACCCTATTTTTAACAGTCGGCCGGTGACCCACAGTGTTACGCATCATATCGTGACTGAGGGCCCTCCGGATTCTGCTAAACCATGGTGACTCGCTCCTGACCACGCTAAGATCGCTAAAGCAGAGTTCGATCATGTGTTGGAACTGGGCATTGATCGTCCATCCAGTAGCAGCTGGTCTTCCCCACTTCACATGGTTCCCAGAAATCTGTAGGTGATTGGCGACCGTGTGGAGACTATCGGTTTTTTAACACACGCAGAAAACCCAATAAGTACCCGGTACCTCACTGAATTTCTCTACTACCCTACATGGTGCTAGGATCATTTCAATAATTGACCTCGTGTGGGCGTACAACCAGATTCCTGTTGAACCGGATGACATTCTTAAAACGGCCATTACAACTCCTTTCACCCTCTTCAGAGTTTCTTAGACTGCCATCTAAATACATAAAATATTAAAGATTATCCAGCCATCAGAGTATTCGGTTTATTTTCTTTACATATTGCCTAGGCATGCAGTTTTTCCACGATTAGGTCTGTTGGTGGCCCGCGTTACAAAATACCTTATCCCGTGCAACGCCGTGTACCACTGCTAGTTCAGTATATATGTGTGTCTGACTGATAAAATAACAAGTCAATTAATCATATCAGTGGCCTCCCCACAGCCCCGGTGGACAGAATGGAGAAGGCGTTTTCCCGGACGACGGTAAGGGAGACGCACTGGAAAAGCGCGGTGTGGTATATTGTAGTGGAATGTGGTATATTGTAGTGTAGTGTTGTTTATTGAAGTGTACTGTGGTGTGGTATTTTGTAGTGCGGTGTGGTATATTGTAGTACGGTGTGGTATATTGTAGTGTAGTAAGGTATAATGTTGTGTGGTGTGGTATATTGTAGTGTAGTAAGGTATAATGTTGTGTGGTGTGGTATATTGTAGTACGGTGTGGTATATTGTAGTGTAGTGTTGTATAGTGTTGAGTGGTTACGTATACTGTAGTGTGTTGTGGTATGCTGTAGTGTATGCGGTATATTGTATTGTAGTGTGGTGTGGTATTTTGTAGTGCGGTGTGGTATATTGTAGTACGGTGTGGTATATTGTAGTGTAGTAAGGTATATTGTAGTGTGGTGTGGTATATTGTAGTGTAGTAAGGTATAATGTGGTGTGGTGTATTGTAGTACGGTGTGGTATATTGTAGTGTAATGTTGTATAGTGTTGAGTGGTTACGTATACTGTAGTGTGTTGTGGTATGCTGTAGTGTATGCGGTATATTGTGGTGTGGTATATTGTATTGTAGTGTGGTGTGGTATTTTGTAGTGTGGAGTGGTGCAGTGTGGTGTGTTATATTGTATGAGGTGTGATATAGTGTAGTGTCATGTGATATCCTTAGTGTGGGGTGGTACATTGTAGTGTGGTGTGGTGTGGTATACTGTAGGATGGTGTGGTGTATTGTAGTGTAGTGTGGTATAATGTAGCGTGGTGTAGTATACTGTAGTATGGTGTGGTGTGGAATGGTGGCGTGTGATGTGGTGTGGTATATTGTATTGTGGGGTGGTACATTGTAATTGCTTCTACTTTTGGCACAAGGCCAGCAATTATCCCAGTGTATTACTGGTACTTTATTTTATCGACCCCGTAAGGATGAAAGGCAAAGTTAACCTTGGCGGGATTTGAACTCAGACTGTAAAGGGCCGTAACTCTTTGCTGCAAGACATGGCGTCAGACCCTATACCGATACTGCCAATCCAATGTGATGTGGTATAGGGTAGTGTGGTTTTCTATATTGTAGTGTGGCGTGGGGTGTGGTAGTGTGGTGTAGTGTTGATATTGCAGTGTAGTGTGGTATACTGTACTGTGGTGTGGTATATTGTAGTGTGGTGTGGTATATTATAGTGTGGTGTGGTATACTGTGTTGTGGTATATTGTGGTGTGGAATATTGTAGTGTGCTGTGGCATACTGTTGTAGTGACCCCTTGGGGCGAGAAGGAAATTTAATGAGAGTTACGTCCCATGGAGACTATAAATTGAGAAACTGAAAGTACTTCCTCTCTTACAAATCTAGCCTTCCAGGAGTTAAGATGTAATTTTGCCTTCTCCCACTTTTCATTTTTACCACACCATGTGGAGTGAACATATTAAGAGCAACTCTCCCTCAGGCGACTTCAACTTCGGAACAGAAAACCAATAACACCATGTGGAGACTAACTTGTTCTCTCACCTCGTCGCAAATTCAACAACTAATGATACCAATTATACATATTATATTATTTCAAAAGGTATGACTTATTTCCAAGTTGTAACAAACACTCATAACAATAAAGATGAGACAATTATAGACACTCGTGTGAGATATTTCAGCATGTCTCATTTAATTACTTTATTCCTTAATTGATGACCAAATATCGTAAACACTAAATAAAAATCGACGAACTTTTATGCTCGTTAAAGTGGTGTCCCAGACGTTGGTATATGGAAAAATATACCACTACAAAAAAACAAGAAAAAAACATGTGTTTGACGTTTTATTTTTTCTTTGGTGAAATTTTTGAAGATATTAAGATGGCGGCTTTCTTCTTCAAAAGTTTTTTTGGCGCGAAACCGTGCGCCATGTTGGATTTTTCTTTAAATTCGCTGTAGCTGTATTGATAATGCCATTGTTTTCTTAGTTGCTCACTTACACAATATTTGGGATACATTCTTTTTCCTGTCCGGTTGTTTGAAGAAAAGACAAAAAAACAAAAACAAAAGCAAGTGGGTTTATTTTCTATTTCACTTGTGTTCGAGGTATTTTTCTTTACGGAGACACATTTTGCCGCTTACTGAGATTGTACCAATGGCAGCCCAATCTATTCTCCCTACTTATACGGGTGACGTGAAATTATGGTTCGCTCAAATGTAAGCATTTTTCGAGGCTAACAATATCGCTGAGGCACAGCAACGTCCCCTCGTCCTTAGTGCCACTCCTCCGGCACTTCTCCCAACTATTAAGGATCTCGTATTGGAGATGCATGTTCTGTGGACCAACTGGCCGTCTCTGTGGCCAAGGTTTTTGAGGTTATGGGTGCTGGAGGCAGCGAGGCCCTTGCTACTGTTTCTCCCCCAGCTCAGGCCCCACCTGGCCATCCCACCTGCGCGGTATCTCATGCAGACAGCGCAGCTATAATGGCTATGCAAAAAGCTACTCAAGAACTCACACTGGAGCTACAGAAGCTGTAGGCCTCTGGTAATGTTCGTTCACGCTCACGCAGCCGCGGTAGATCTACCTCTTTCAGACACCGTCCCAGGTCACCAGCTTCATATTTATGCTGGTACCACGAGCGTTTTGCTGAGAACGTGAACCACTGTGTACAGACTTGTTCTTTTGTGAAGTCGGGAAACGACAGAGAGGTTTGCTGAGGGCGGCAGTCGACCTCAGCGTAAAGCACCCAAACCACCACTTCTTCATCAAGGACCTCCTGTCTGGAAGAGCCTTCCTCGTGAATACAGGAGCCTCTGTCGTATTTGGCCGGTCCATTGCCTAAAGGATACCCCTGTGGAGTCATCCGTTACCCTGCAGGCCGTTAACCACTCGCCTATAAAGACGTACGGACAAATCTCGCTTCTCCTCAAATTCAAAAATAGGGATTTTAAATGGATTTTTACGGTCGCTGACTTGCCATACCCTAATCTTAGGAGCGGATTTCCTCCACACTTTCTCCTTGACTGTGGATGTCCGAGGCCAATGTCTAGTGGATGACATCACCGATTTCTCAATTCGTGGCCGAAGAGCCGGTGCTTCAACGGTTAGCCCAACCTCTTCATCGCTGCCGCTGGAACCGCCTACTATACGTTGTTAGAATCGTTCACGGAGCTTATCGATAGAAATTTTCGAGTTACCCAGTCAACTCACTCAACCGAACATTTTATTTCCACAACCAGTGCTCCAGTATTTTAACGTCCATTTTCATGTAGTTTGATATATTGTAGTGTTGAGTGGTATATTGTAGTCTAGTGTGATATATTGTAGTGTGGATTGGTATATTGTAGTGTGATATATTGTAGTGTGGTGTGGTATATTGTAGTGTGGTGTGGTATATTGAAGTGTGGTGTGGTATATTGTAGTGTGGAGTGATATAGTGTAGTGTAGTGTAGTATATTGTAGTGTGGTGTGTATTATTGTAGTGTGTAGTGGTATATTGTAGTGTAGTGTAATATATTGTAGTGTAGTGTGATATATTGTAGTGTGGTCTGGTATATTGTAGTGTGGTGTGGTATATTGTAGTGTGCTGTGGTATATTGTAGTGTAGTGTGATATATTGTAGTGTGGTGGTATAGTGTAGTATGATGTGATATATTGTAGTGTGGAGTGGTATGGTGCAGTGTAGTGTGATATATTGTAGTGTGGTATGATATATTGAAGTAGAGTGCGATATATTGTAGTGTCGTGTGGTATATTGTAGTGTGGAATGGTATAGTGTAGTGTGGAGTGGTATAGTGTGGTGTGGTGTTTTATATTGTAGTGTGGTGTCGTATATTGTAGTATGATGTGATATATGTTAGTGTGGTGTGGTAAATTGTAGTGTGATGTGATATATTGTAACATGGAGTGGTATAGTGTAGAGTAGTGTCGATATATTGTAGTGTAGTGTAATGTGATATATTGTAGTATGATGTGATATATTGTATCCCTGCTAACAAGAAAAATAGATGTTAAATAATGTCGACAACAATGTTGACAATGATGATGAGGGTAATGATGGACAGCAGTGGGTGGACAGAAAGAGAATATACATACATAGATAAATACAAACATCCATCCGTCCATCCATACATCCATACATCCATCCATACATACATACATACATACAAACATAATACATACATACCTACATACATACCTACATACCTATATACATACATACCTACCTACATACATACATCCAAACATAATACATACATACATACATATATACATACATACGTACATACATACATACATACATACATACATACATACATACATACATACATACATACATACATTACATACATACATACATACATACATACATACATACATACATACATACTCTCTGAGTGACAGTAGCTATAACCCCAAAAGAAGAAAAGATCAACATTATCTGTAATTACTGAGGCCCAGGTTTTATGTCAGAGTTATGCCAGTTTCCTGAGTTGCCTTCTCCTAGAAGAATGCCCTGACAAAAGCTAGGGGTCTTTCACTCCCAGTGGTTTAACCACGCGATCAGGTATCCAGCCCGATTATGTTTATGTCCCCGCGTATATACATACACATGCATACATGTATATACATATATACATATATATACATATATACACATGCACACATGTTACACAATTCTGGATGGCCGTTGACTCTTATGAGTTCTTCCACCCTTTGTCAGGTTTTGTTTTTTGTCCTGCAGGGTGTCAAAAATCATTCTCCTCACCAAGTAAACTATCCACGAAATTGAAGATGAATAATATCTCCAATGATAATGCCACAATTACCAACCTTGATCATATAATTTCATCTTTCGCTGGTGATATTCATTTAAGCCCTCTTTTATTCGAAATCGTAGAGAAATCCTTTACGAATTCATCTGGCAAAGATTTGCTACAATAAACATTGTTGGACTCGACAACAGCAACACCAATAGCGTTAAGGAAGAATCGAAGGAAAACGACAAGTGTTTCGCACTTGCTAAAGTCCGAAATACCATTATCAAAGCCATAGAAAATGTATTTTCTTCCTGGGCCACTAACTTGAATTAAAATTCAGAGAAAGAGGACAATAGTGTCACTGATAAAATAGAATATCACAGGGGTATGTATACAAAAGACAGGCTTTCTGTGATATTTATTCTGTCAGTAAACCCTTTGTCCGTTATTCTGAAGTCTGAAAGATATATAGTTGATTCACAGAAACACAAACCTAAAATATAGCTTATTGGTGGATTACCTGAATGTTTATGCCAGGAATATAAATGGTATGAATTAAAATATTGACCTGGTTACCATGTTTTCTAAGGATATAGGAATGGAGTTTGGCATATATATATATGTATGTATGTATGTTTTTCTGATTTTATAATTTCACCAATTTTTGCCAATAGAGGGAGAGTCTGTTTCTAACATAGACACAAGACTCTCTCATCGGAATATACACAACATCAACTAGGTAGATATGTATGTATGTCTTCATGCATGCATGTGTAGATATGGATGTTATTGTATGTGCGGATGTGGATGTTTTGAGTTGTATCTGTGCATGTGTATATGCTTTGTATCTGTACATGTGTATATGCAGTTATTAGATGCAACATTTTGGGAATGTTTTACATATTTTTACTGTTCCATTAATGGATTGTAGTTGTAATTTCCTAACTAGTTGTGTTCTTTCTGTTCCTGTGAAGCCTAGCTTCTCAAGATTTGTATTGAGGCAGTTACTAACATATCCCAGTGCCCCAATAACCACAGGGATAAGTCTGAAGGTGTAATCAGGGTGGAGTATCTGTAGATTTCTTATCAGTTCTGCATAAATATGCTCCTTTTCGCTAATCTTTGATATTATATTGGCATCTGCTGGGCAGCTAATTTCTACTACTGTGCATGCCTTCTTCTCCCTGTCCCATATCATATTATCTGGTCTGTTATGCCTGCATTTTATTGGGGTTTTTACTGGAACATTCCTCCAGTGGATGTCTTCCACGTTGCTGTAGCTTTTAATGTGTTTATTATCGGGGCTATCTTGTCTAGGGATTGCATTGTACAGTGTTTTGGCCACTACATCATGCCTCATAGGTAGATAGTACCACGTTGACATCTTTGGACAGCTGCTGATGACATGGGTGATATCTTCGATGTTAGTTCTGCAGAGTCTGTACTTGTTATCACATCTAGGTGTTTTGCTTGCATCCCTATCTCTTTTGTGAATCAGGTATTTCGTGTTAATCCCCTGTTCTTGGATTGCAAAAGCGTATCCTTCAAAGTGGGAAACAATATAGCGGTTGTTGGTCCAAGCTAGACTACTTTCCTTATCTATATTACTCTCACTCTGGAGCTTCCTGGCAACATATCCATGCATGATTTTTTTCTGATAAGCATGCAGTTTTTCATCCATGGATTCACTGCGATACTGCTGAGCGACTTCCCTGGGTGTCAGCTTTTGATTATCACACGGGGAATAACTTTCGAGGAGTTCCTTCCCAACTCTCATAATCTTATCTGTTACATGCAGATAGACTTGCTCGAAAGACGGGCTCCTACGCTTCGAAGTTCGTAGATGTTGTCGGAGGGATATGATGTGACATTCACATGCTGTCTGGACTGCTTACGTTTCATCTAAAGGCGGTCTATGTCACAGTTGATGTGGAAGATTCCGGTGTTGTTTAGTATTTTTTGAGTTCTAACATCAACTGTTCGGATTTCGTATATCGTCCAATTGAGTATTCCAAACGTTGGTGTTAGGACAGGCACAGCAAACACATTGTGAGCCACTGTTTTGTTTTGCGCAGAGAGTTCCGATGACCAAACCTTTCTTAATCGGGTGTAGTATTCCCTGGTTACGCGTTCCTTATTACAGATCCCATTATAGGATATGTTCTCATCTATCCCCAGATATCTGTAGTAGTCCTCATCAGATATCGGTGAAACAATTAGGCCATTGATGACAATGTTGCTAGATGGGGTTGTTGTTTTTACCCGCTTTAAATATGAGCATTTATATTGGCCAAAATCCATTCCTATATCATTTGAGAACGTTGTAACCGGGTCAAGATTTTTCTTCATCCCATCCATGTTCTTGGCATAGAGTTTCAGATCATCCACAAAGAAATATGGGTTAGATTCGTATTTCTGTCCTCCTGTGAGCCAATGTTGTACCCTTCACATTTCTTGAGCAGAAAGGACAAGGGGTTTAATGACAAGATGAATAATATCACAGAGAGACTATCTTCCTGAAATATACCTCTGCGATATTTTATTTTATCAGTGAAAATAGAGTCCTCCTTCTCTGTCTTTAACCTTAGGATAGTAGCCCAAGAAGAAGACAGCTTCTCTATGGCTCTGACAATAATGTCTGGGACTTTAGGAAGCTGGAGAGCCTCTATCATCCAAGAATGGGGAACAAAATCGAAAGCTTTCCTGTAGTCCTGCCAGACTAGCCATATTCCTTCAAGGTTGTCGCACCTCCGACATCGCTGTTTTGTTGATTAGGAGTTGTTCAGCACATCCCCGAACCTCTTTCTGTGCAGCTACTTGTTCATCTGTGATGATGTTATTATTTTCACAGTGATTTTGGTGGAATAGGTTCAGGCAGGCCGTATACATCTTATATATCAGGTTCTGGCATGCAATGGGTCGGTAGTTTTTTGCCAAGTGGGTATCTTTGTTCTTGGGGACCAGTAATATTTGTGCTAATGTCAATCATTCTGGTATAAGTTTATCTCCCTTAAGAACGTGTTGGTAGAGGTCAGTAAGATACCTCCGATAGAATATCAGTTTCTGTACCAGTAGCCGACAATCATGTCTCCTCCTGGTGCTTTCTTATCACAATCTCAAAGGTACCCTCACTTATTTCGTATGTTTTTGTTGTAGTGTAGGCGCAATAGTTCTTTCGGATTTCTTTTAGCCACACTGCATCTTGATTGAAATTCTTCTTTTCACCCCATATTTTTCTCCAAAAGGAATCTATGTCTTTCTTGGATGAGGCCTCAGTGACGCTAATTATTTTGCCCTTCATATTTCTGTAGACTGATGTTTGGTTTCATCTGAATCTTTTATTAAGCACTTTTCTTTCGTCTACCTTCTTCAGGTATTGGCATTTTTCGCTAACAGCTTTCAATTCTTGTTTGAGGGTGATCAGCTTATATTGAAGAGTTCTGGTTCTACTGTTACCATACATCGTCTCTATTTTATTTTTCACTCTTTGTTGGTGAGGAGTGAGGTTTATTGGTGTTTGTTTGCATGTAAGGAGCATTGTCACATATGCTATGGTTTTTCGTAGGTCAGCAATCTTTTTTTCTATTTTAGTTATATATGATGGTATTTTGTTCTTGTTAATATCTCTGCTATCACCAAGATAATGCTTCACTGTTGTTGCTAAGGCATATAAACTGGCGTTGATTTGTCAAAATGTTGGGTTTTTTATCCGTCGTAAATATGTATGTATTTACTTCGTTTTTAAATTTAATTTGCAACATTTCATCTGTTATATATATATATATATATATATATACACACACACACACACACACACACTTTTACTATACTATATATCTGAATTAGTTGTCTTGCTTGTGTTATGGTATCATAATAAACCAGGATTGATATATAGTATGTGCATGCTACTTAATTATGCGAATAGAATTCAAAAGAATGGAACAGTCTATGGGAGCAATTTGTAAGGATTTCGGATCTACGATTCAATATATTCGGGCTATGCTAAATAATTAATTGAGATTCCAGTAAGCATAATCTGCAAGTTTTATTAGTGGGATGGTATGGACGTTCGTTCGGCCGAGTTACACTCTCAAAGATTCAGCACGCCTTCTCCAATCGTCCCGGTCGAGCATGGCATTTCTCAGCCTGTCTTTCCACGCCTCTTCATCCGACCGCTGCTTTCCAGATCACTGCGGCGAGGATAAGAAGAACTAGGGCCGCCCCTAGGAGTATTGGATTTGGCGTACTTCATACTTGTTTCGGTTGCTAAATACAATCAGGGGTTGCTGCTTTTCCTGAAGGTCAATAGTTCTCTTAAAACTCGAGAGCGGGAGCGCCTTTCCATTGTCAATTTGCATTGATCATCTGCAAATCCGCATTGTTCTCAGAACCACTACACTTATTATCATCTAAGTATTCTATCCGGTCAATATCGCCGGATGTGCCTAGGGCCACGTTGTAGTAGGCTGCATTCTGGTTAAAGATCGACTCATTTTGGGATAGGATACTTATTCTACTGGATATACCTTTGAAAATCTGACCACACAGTAAAACATGCGTATACTCTTGAGGGTGCTCTTCACTTTCTAAACTGTTAAAGCACACTTTTAGTATAATATACTCCTCTTCTGGCGAAGTAAACCTGGCTACATTAGTACCTCTGTAAATTAATTTGTAACCTTTTCTCTATGTATATTGCTGTTGTCGCCATTTCCATTATTAATTCATTGATTTATTGATCTGTATATAAGATGATAACCTATGTGAATAAACTCTGATGATATTGATTTTGAGCATATTTCTGAAAGTATGAAATCATAATGGAACTTTAGATAAAAGATTCTTACTTCTTAAGAAAATTCTGAGATGTCTGATTTTATAATCTCACATCCTAGAGATGAATCTCTATCATGTGTTAGTTTGAGAACATATCGACTCATCAAAATATTAACAAATGAAGATATTCATTCACATAATCAAAATATATGGTTTATTATTATATTTTGATTATGTGAATATCATCATTTGTTAATATTTTAAATAATATTAAAAACTCCAGGAAAACTCCTGTTGAGTGCTTTAATCTATTGTAAAACAGTATTCATTGAGTAATCAATGAACCATATTAATCTTTGGTTATATATATATACAAGAATAGACAAACTATCTGGTTCTCTCCTCCCTTCTCACTCAACGTTAAAACCAATGTAGGCCAAAAATGTCTAGCCTTCTTAGATATATTTCTTTATTAGCCACAGGGGCACAAAAGAAGGGGACAAATACAAAGGGGGAAGTTTACATACAATAAAAACGTGTAAAATGTTATCACAGATGGAATTTAAAAGTTAGTCGATTTTCCCCAATAGAGGGAGACAGTTTATATGGGTAACACAGACCCCCGAAAAAAATGTGCAACCCTCATCTCCAGGAGTACGAAGAGCTTGTACTCCTTTCCTCTCCTCCTCCTTTTCCTCAACCTACAGGCTGATATAGAGAGAAGGCCCATTCACTCGGGCCATTCTCGCCACTTTCACCCACCTTTCATAAAACTTGCTGGGGTACAGCACCTCTCTTAGATAGACACTTTCTCATAGGTCATAAATACCGCTCTATATTTAACCGACACAAAGTAAAACTAGGCTACTCCTGCGCTAAGAACATGAAGGCCCACATCACCAACAGCCCTAAGAGTAACACCCCACCAGGGTGCTCTTGCCGTAAGCCCGAAGCTTGTCCACTTCAACAGCAATGCAACACACCCGCTGTAATTTATGAAGCTGTGGTCACTTCCAACCGACCAAATTAACCACAGGAGGTCAAATCCTATGTGGGTATGGCGGAGCGCCGATTTAAGGAACGCTTCCTGAACCACCAGTCGACCTTTAGGTACCCGGAGAGACGTTCATCCACGAAACTCACGAGCCACATATGTTCCCTCAAGGACTCAAGTATAGACTACTCCATTCAATGGAAAGCCATCACTAAGTCCAAGCCATACGCAAGGGGATATCCGTTGTGTGGTCTATGTATTGATGAACGGATAAATATTCTAAAGAGATTATGCAATAGTGATTGCCTAAACACGAGAAATGAGTTTTTCACACGTTGTCCACACGTCTCGAAACACCTCTTACGTAACTACAAAGCTCCGGATTGAATCGCAACATCCTAATTTTCTTATCAAGTAGAAACTTTTCGGACTTTTGCAGTTAACTCCCTTACACCTCTCGCACGCTTTTTAGTATTGCCTGTGCGAAGTGACGGTTTCCGCGCATGCTCGTTCGTACGGTTGTCCTTCCTGTTCCGTATAACGATGTCCATTACTAGTTGAGGATCCGCTAAGGTGAAACAATTGTTCTCTGTATGGTGAACTAACTGTTGTGTAACCACTTGTATCTAACTCGTCCCATGGACTGAGTTCTCTACCACTACGGATGTTCCAGTGTTCTACCACTATATATATATATATATATATATATATATATATATATATATATATATATATATATATATATATATATGAGAGTATTGAAGTTTGCTTGAAGCATTGTGGAACAATAAGTAGATATCTTTAAGTCGTTTGGAAGCCTCGACAATGCAAATGGGTAAATCTCCGGGTAACAAGGTCCGGTGGTGGAGAGAGAGATGTAAGTGGGTGTACGTTGAGATGCGTGGTGTGTATAATATGTGTGAGATGTGTAGAATGAAAGGAAGAGTATAAAGGATAAAAATAAAAATAAAAATAACAACACAAGAGAGAGTTACCTTGGGAGTTACCTAGGGACTATTAAATCTCTCCCAAGGTAACTCTCTCTTGTGTTGTTATTTTTATTTTTATTTTTATCCTTTATACTCTTCCCTTCATTCTACACATCTCACACATATTATACACACCACGCATCTCAACGTACACCCACTTACATCTCTCTCTCCACCACCGGACCTTGTTACCCGGAGATTTACCCATTTGCATTGTCGAGGCTTCCAAACGACTTAAAGATATATATATATATATATATATATATATATATATATATATATATATATATATATATATATATATATATATATATATATATATATATATATGTATATATATATATATATATATATATATGTATATATATATAATATATATATATATATATATGTATATATATATATATATATATATATATATATATATATATATATATATATATATATATATATATAATAAATCAGGAAAAAAGTGTGATACGGTTTGCTATACAAAATAAACAAACGTTTTTGGGATAGCAAACCGTGTTACTCTTCTTTCCTGATTTATTATTACGCCAAGTGTTTACAACATAGGAATTACAGCGTACTCGCAGCATCACTATGGAAACGCCTTGTTGAGTCAAACTTAGCCAAGCGTTGATATCATCCACTACCCGGAGTACCATAACTGAACTACACCTAAGTGGACTACCTATAACAATAATTTGTTACCCCGTATATATATATATATATATATACATATATATATATATATATATATATATATATATATATATATATTGTTATACTTTGGGTGGGTCATGTTGCCAATAAGAGTATAACAATATCGGTTTCAACACACGTTTTCAGATAAAGAATCTTGCTAAACAAATTCAGAAACGAAATATATATATATATATATATATATATATATATAGATATATATAACAAATAATTGTGGTAAGGAACCAAATGGACTATAACGTACCAGAATACTCAATACTTAGGGTAGTAGAGTGGGAAAGAGGAAAAAGTATGACCCTGACGGCAGAGCTCAAGCCGTTTCGACGGCTATTTCTGGACTAAATTAGAATTTTTACCCTGGTGAATAAATAGCCAAACTTGTCAAGGGGGTACTTCCTTATATGGGAAGATTGTAGTTGTCAAGAGGATTGGTTAAAATGTGTTGTAAATACAAATATATCTATCATGGCATTTGGTGGGATGTAGGGGTGGCTGAACTTGCCTTGTAGAACAATAGGGGAGTGAGTGGAGCGGACAAGCGTTGAAAGTAATATGTATACAGCAGATTCTAAGGATAGTGTATGAAGTGGAGGAGGGAGGTTATAGAATAGGTAAATCGAATGAGAGTAGGAGACAATAAAAGATAATAGAAATAAATAAAAATATATATATATAGAAAATTAGAATGAACTAAAAAAATCACAACTTCGCCGCAAACCATCCATTAGGCTTATAAACCCAACGAAGTCGGACATAGGGAAAATCAGTAAAAAGATCCTAGACCGAGTTATACCAAAAGTTAAGCAAAACGTGTGATTTAGCCTATGCGTCAGCACTCAGGAAGTAATCTCATGGTTCAGGAATATGGAGGACAAACGAGACACAAAATTCATCCAGTTTGACATAGAGAGTTACTATGCATCTATTACCTTACCGCTCCATACGTCCGCCTTTGACTTTGCCGAAACACTCACACCCATCACTGACCAGGAAAGAAATATCATTCTCCACGCCAGGAAGACAGTCCTACTTTTCGACAACTCCAAGTGGATAAAGAGAGCTCCCTACTCCTCCTTCGACGTTTGTATGGGCGCGACAGATTCGGTCGAGGTCACAGATCTTATAGGATTATTCCTACAATTTAAACTCACCGAAATGTTTCCTGCATTCGGCGGTGGATTGTACCGGGATGATGGGCTCCTCACCCTCAAAGGGTACAACCCCAGTAGTACAGACCGGGTCCGTAAACAACTAATCAACTTCTTCCGGGACTGGGGATTAAAATCACCCTACAAACGTCCCTAACCCGAGTCAATTTCCTGGACGTTACCCTTAACCTCGAAAATGATCTGTACTACCCATACAGGAAACCAAACAACAATCTGCACTACATCTACCGCCGCTCTAACCATCCTAGTAACATCACCAATAACCTGATTAAAAGCATCTCCCTCCGCATATCTTGTTTATCCGCTAATGAGCAGATATTCGACGATATTAAAACCAAGCCCTCAAGCGGAGTGGCTTCCGGGAGGAAATATCCTTTCATACAGCTTCCCTTAGCGGAACCAGCAGGCGACACCGCCGCTCACGCAATGTAACATGGTTCAATCCTCCCCATAATTCCGAGGTAGCAACACCTATCGGGAAAATCTTCTTTAGACTCCTCGAAAAACACTTCCCACTACAACACCGCTACCACAACATAATCAACAAAAACACCATCAAACTCTCCTACAGCACCACACCTAACTTCGCACAAAACATCGTCTCCTCAAACAACAAAAAGCTCAACCCCTATGGAAGAAATAACCTAGATATCAGTGGAGAGCCGACCAGGAGGTGTAACTGCCCTGATAGATCTACGTGCCCCCTCAACAACAAATGTCGAGAACGTAACGTGATCTACCAGTGCAACGTGAGGACTGACACCTCCAACAAAGCTTATATAGGATTAACCGCGTGTGACTTCAAGACCCGGCTCTACCAACACCGAGATACTCTCCGAAACCCGGTCCGGCGACATGCCACTACACTTTCGGACCACATCTGCGACCTCCAAGATAATATAACCTACAATCTCATTTGGAGCTTACTGTCCAGAGCTAACTCTTAACGGGAGGACGCCGTCCGTGTAACTTATGCTCGGAGGAAACATTACAAATG
>OZ024744.1:46384136-46394136 GCA_964016885.1 Eledone cirrhosa | reverse complement strand
CACACGCAAACGCATGTGCAGAGAAGATAAAAAGTAAACAAATAAATAAATAAGTAAACAGACTAAATAAAGATGGCGTAGGCATACAATACAACGGGAGGAAACATAATAGCACCACTGACGATGTTGCAAATGTGCAACGAAAGAACTTTGTTAGACTATATATATGTGTTTGTGTCTGTATTGTATCTATATTTTTGACCGTTGGTCAGTCATTGGTAACATTGAGGACCGAAAAAATAAAATTAACCGATATAAACGACACAGAAGCGAAAACGAACCAAACAGTGAGTGTGTTCTGTTATTAATTCTGGAAATATTATTACACAAATATGACCCTCCCCAAGTATAACAATATATATACATATATATATACATATATATATACATATATATATACATATATATATACATATATATATACATATATATATATATATATATATATATATATATATATATATATATATATATATATATATATATATATATATATAAATATATAAATATATATATATACACATATATATACATATATATATATATATATATATATATATATACAAGGTAATATATATACATATATATATATGTGTATATATATATATATACATATATATATATACATACACACACACACACATATATATATATATATATATATATATATGCAAAAGCTCTATTTAAATTGTTGGGATACAACAAGCAAATATTTTTATAACTGACATAAAGCACTCAACAAGTATTTGGAGTAAACATACGATATTAACAAATGGAAACTATATTTGTAAAACCATATTTATTTTATTATACATATTTCAAGGACTCCACGTTAAATTATGGTGTGCTTTTATCAGACAAAATACAATATAGATCAGTTTTATAAATAAATATTGACATACCCTTAAAAAATGCAACCATTACTGTTGGAAGCTCCCGGATAGTGGAGTTGTTTACTTATATTATTATTAGTATTGGATATTTTTATTTTTAAAATAAGCCGTTGAGTTACAGAGAAAGTAAAAGAAGGAGAGAGAGAAAAAGTGCGAAAGAAAGAAAAAAAAGAAAAAAGAGAGAAAAGAGAGAGAAATACCAAAACAACAGAGAAAGATATAGATATAGAGATGAGACAGAGAGAAGGGGAGAGAACGAAAAACTCTAAGTCATATCTTGTTGAGTTAACTTAATAATTGAGATGAAATGAATAAATAAAATTAGAAATGTTAATAATCATGAATGGAATATACATATATAATATGAGAAATTAATCATTGTTTAAATATGAGTAGATGTTTAGTTAATCATTTAAAAATTGAGATTACTGTATTAAAAATTGGGATCTATACATTAAGAAATCCATATATTTCTAGAGAACTACATATCATAAAACACGTATAGACACGCAAAAATACATATAAATATATATACACACTTATAAAATACATACCATATCTAACTACGTAGATAATATATACACACAAAGCATAAAGGATTCTTTAATTTAATGTTATACACACTTTATGTTATTAAATAAATATCACTCCTAATCTACTGAATAAGGCACTAACTTACGCATTTAAACATACAGACATAACTAGCAATGAAATGCACATTATATTATCGGCACGGAAAACATTAATAGAATTTAATAACCAACTCTGGACTAGGGCAGATAGAAATAATAATTTCGACATAACTATGGGATCTTTCGACTCAGCTCAGGTAACCGATCTTGTGGGCCTATTTATAATTAATTCTCTACATAGAAAAATACCTGGGATAACCGGAGGTTTATATCGTGACGACATGCTTTTACTTATAGAAAATAATAACTGTGAACTAAATAGAAAAAGAAAACAAATTATACAATTTTTGAATTACCTTAATCTAAAAGTAGAAATAGAGAATAACCATAAAATAGTCAATTTTCTAGATCTAACACTAAATCTTAACACATGTCTTCATTATCCATTTCACAAACTAAATTAGAACTTAAAATATGTCAATTTTAACTCTAATCACCCCCCAGATCCGTTAAAAATACTATAGTGAATTCTGTACAAGAACGAATTTCGAGAATTTCAGCTAATAAGAATATATTTGATGAAAAAGCATATTATTACAACGAAGCGTTAGGTAGAGCTGGGTATAGAAATAAAATTAAATACATCGATAATAATAATAATATAACAACTCACCATAATCGTAACAATTTTAACTATGGTAACAATTTTAACAACTATAATAGAAAACCTTACATTAATTCCGAAAGCCGAAAAAGAAATAGAACTAGGAACATATTATGGTTCGCTCCTCCTTTCTCATTAAATATTAAAACCCCTATTGCTAAACTATTCTTTAAAGCTCTTGACAAATGCTTCCCGAGAACACATAGATATTCCTCAATTTTTAATAGACATACTATAAGATTAACTTATCCTTCCACCAAAAATTTAGCGCAAAATATTAATAGAATTGATAATAGAAATTTAAAACCTAACCAAAATACCAATAATAACCCAAGCAATATTCAATCTGATAAATGTAACTGTAGAAATAAATCTAACTGTCCGTTAAATAACAATTTCTTAGCTAAAAATGTAGTATATAATTGTAATGTAAAAACTAATTTAAATTCATTTAATTATGTGGGATCTACTTCAACAGAGTTTAAATCCCGCTTCAATAATCATAAAAATTCTTTTACAGATCCAAATACAAAATCTTCAACTTCTCTATCTAGCTTATTATGGGACCTAAAACTAGAGAACGTTTAATATTCGTTGATTTGGAATATTATTTCAAAAGCTACTCCTTTTAACTCCTCTTCAGAAAATTGCGATCTTTGTATAGAGGAAATATTCTTTATATTAAAGACCAAAAATTCCCTGAACTTAAGTAATAAGTTATTCAGTTGCTGCAGACATAGATTAAACTCAACGTTTAAATATAAATATAAATTTAAAATGTAGTATATAATTAATTAATTAATTTTATTAATATATGAAACCTGTCGATAAATCATTAGATTCCTTCATCTTCTGTTATTAAACACTCAAGTATAAATAACTTTTCTTCCTAAATATAAATATAAATATAATAAACTATTCTAGAGAAATATATTGAGAGCTCTTGAAAGGAGAAAATATTTCCTATTTCTTATTTTTATTTTTTTATTTTTTTATTTTTTTATTTTTTTATTTTTTTATTTTTTTTATTTTTTTTATTTTTTTATTTTTTTATTTTTTTATTTTTTTATTTTTTTTTTTTATTTTTTTATTTTTTTATTTTTTTATTTTTTTTTTTTTTTTTTTTTTTTTATTTTTTTATTTTTTTTTTTTTTTTTTTATTATTTTTTTTTTTATTTTTTTTTATTTTTTTTTTTTTTATTTATTTTATTTTATTTTTATTTTCTATTTTTTTTTTTTTATTGTTTTCTTATTCTGATAGCTTCTCATATTTTCGAAAGTTTATCCTTTCAATATTTTGAGTTAAATATACGTAAGATAAATTTCTATACTACATCTATTAAACATACTATTATTTTAACTTAAAATATTCTATAATATTTTAAAATTGTATTGCTTTTAAAGTTATATTGCTATAATTATATTTCCAAATTGTAATATAATCCTTTTGTATTTTATGTACTCAATTATACTATGTACTGTATTGATATATACTTCTCTCTATATGTGAGTATATATGTATATGTGTATATTGACATACATGTACATATGTTCTATGCGTTCTTATGAATATGTGTCTGTCTGTATGTATATGTATGCGTGATGCGTATCTACCTATTGGCTGAGGGTACACACACATGTATATATATGTATATGTGAGAATTATGTGTGTATATGTGCGTGTATATCCATACAATTTGATTGCACTTATGTATAATGTTTATCCCAATGATTCCTAACAGATAGACATATAATTAACAGCCATAAATACATAACAGGTAATCTTATATATATATATATAAACATTTTTATTTAATAACATAAAGTGTGTATAACATTAAATTAAAGAATCCTTTATGCTTTGTGTGTATATATTATCTACGTAGTTAGATATGGTATGTATTTTATAAGTGTGTATATATATTTATATGTATTTTTGCGTGTGTATACGTGTTATATAATATGTAGTTACCTAGCAATATATGGATTTCTTAATGTATAGATCCCAATTTTTAATATATTGATCTCAATTTTTAAATGATTAACTAAACATCTATTCATATTTAAACAATGATTAATTTCTCATATTATATATGTATATTCCATTCATGATTATTAACATTTCTAATTTTATTTATTCATTTCATCTCAATTGTTAAGTTAACTCAGCAAGATATGACTTAGTGTTTTCGTTCTCTCCCCTACTCTCTGTCTCATCTCTATATCTATATATTTCTCTCTCTGTTGTTTTGGTATCTCTCTCTCTTTTCTCTTTTTTTCTTTTTTTCTTTCTTTCTCTGTTTTTCTCTCTCTCCTTCTTTTTCTTTCTCTGTAACCCAACGGCTTATTTTAAAATAAAAATATCCAATACTAATAATAATATAAGTAAACAACTCCACTATCCGGTAGCTCCCAACAGTAATGGTTGCATTTTTTAAGGGTATGTCAATATTTATTTATAAAACTGATCTATATTGTATTTTGTCTGATGAAAGCGCACCATAATTTAACGTGGTGTCCTTGAAATATGTATAATAAAATAAATATGGTTTTATAAATATAGTTTCCATTTATTAATATCGTATATATATATATATATATATATATATATATATATATATATATATATATATATATATATATATATATATATATAATTATAATAAAATGTGGAGAGGTGGCACACGAGTTAGGATATATATATATATATATATATATATATATATATATATATATATATATATATATATATATATATATATATGTATATATATATGAAAACAGGGAGAAAGAGACGATTATGAGGAAGAACAAATATTTTTTTTCCTTTTCTGTTTCTCTCTCTTTTTTCTGGGTTGGAAAATGATTAAAAGGAAATGTTTTCCTTTGTGTGAAGTGTTAAGGTCTTAGTTGATTTATTTATTATTTAACAATGACATTTATTTATCTATTTATATATTTAATTATTGTCTATTACCGGTTTCAGCATTTATATGCATTATCAAATGATAGTGAAATGTATTAGTGTGGTGTTGCACATGTTAAACAGAAGGTGCAGAAAGAATATGTTATATACAAACAAGGTTTAAGAAGTAAAAAGAAAAAAGAAAAAGGAAAAAAAACGTGCATAATGTGGAACGTAAAAAGTCAATGTGGAAGAAAAAATAATGTTATTTACAAGCACAGTCATTGAAGTTAAGCAGTTCAAAATGTTTTAATATCGCAAGAGTGCTTAGTTGAATCATGGTTCCGTGAAGGGGGCAAATGGTGGACTGTGGTTTGATATGATTTCGCTTTTTGGAGAGTTAATATGCAGGGGGAAGTAATTCTTGCTGGGTGATATTTAATTTATTTAAGAAAAAGGATTAGGTAGGGTGTGAGGGAAGATATTGCGGAATTCTGTAGAAAACTAAGACTCAGCTAACAACTATACAACAAATACAATGAGGATGACTCAATAGCCAGAAATAGAAGCAACTACACCCCACCAAAAGGCAAGAATAAATTCCTCGATCAATTCTGCGAACACATTACTAATTACCCATTCCACCACCTACACAGACATAAACAAAAACCAAACCTAAGCAAAACAGAATGGAATGGTCTTAACAGTCTAAAAAACTACAAAACCCTAACAATCAAAGAGGCAGATAAAGGGGGTGCTGTAGTCCTTATGGAGACAGATTATTACACAACTCTAGTACTCTCAACTCTAGAAAACCAAACATATTATGAAAAGGCCCAACACTACACACAACAGAAAATAATGAGAAACCTAAAATCCTAACAACCCTTTACAAAGAAGGCCTTACAGACAAGGAATACAACTACATCACCAATTCCAAAAGCAGAACCAGTCTCTTCTACGGTATCCCCAAGACACACAAAAGCGAAATAATAGGTAGGGCCTGCAAGCAAGCCACAGACGTTTACATCAATATAACCCCTCCTGATGACCTTAAATTAAGACCCATAATAACAGGCACCACATGTGAAACCCACCGCCTAAGCAACTTCCTAGATATTCTCCTTAAACATTTCCTAAAACATAAAAAGCTTCATAAGGGACGACCTTGACATGCTCAACCACCTCCCAACAACACTCAATAACGAACATACCCTACTAGTAACCTTTTATTTCATCAATTTATATTCCAATATCCCACACAACCTAGGTATAGAGGCAATACAATTCTGGATGGAAATTTTCCCTAGTGAACTTCCACAGCGCATCACTAAAGGATTTGTGTTGGAGGGACTCAAATTCATCTTGGAAAACAATTTCTTCGAATTCAATGCCAAATACTACAGTCAGATATCTGGGACTGCCATGGACACGAAAGTAGCCCCCGCATACGCCAATCTTGTCATGGGATACTTGGAAACCATTCTCTAACGCAAAGCTCTAGACAAATACGGCAACCACTTCTACCAACACATAGAAAAGAACTGGAAGAGATATCTGGACGACTGCTCCATACTCTGGCATGAAAGTATAGATAGACTGTTTGAGTTCAAAACCCTTCTGAATGGGCTCAACACTAACTTACAATTCACAATGGATTACAGCCCTTTCCTTGACATCCTCATCAAGAAAACAAGCAACAAAATAGAAACAGACATATACTACAAACCCACAGACTCCAAACAATACCTTCCATTCAACTCGTGCCACCCTTGACACATCTAAATGGCAATTCCTTATAACCTAGCCAGAAAGATCTGCACAATAGTTTCAGATAAATACACATGCTACACACGACTAAAAGAATTAAAAAACACACTTATCAGCAGAAACTACCCACCATCCCTAATAACCAACGGATTCCAACGTGCCCTAAAACTAGACATCCAGGAACTCAGACACCCCAAACCCAGGAGTGAACCCCAACAAAAAACTTTACCATACATCTCCACACACGACCCCCTCAACAATGAGGCATTCGACACCATCCTCCATAACATTCTTTTACTAAAAGAGACCCAAGAATGAACAATATCCTCCAAACACAACATCATAAAGAGCAAAAGACAACCCAAATCCACAAAAAACATCCTCACACAAGCCAAAATGCAACAAACCCTCACAATGAACCCTACAGTAACAAAATGCGGAAGGCCCAACTGTGGCATATGCATAAATCTCATAGGAGGGTTCAACATTCCATTTTAAACAAGGACAACGTTTCACAGTTAAACACAACTTTACATGTGCATCTGAAAACCTTATCTATGTTTTGACCTGCTCAGGTTGTCAAGAGCACTACATAGGACAGACAAAAATCAGCCTCCGTCAACGTAGACCGTCCATAAATCATAAATTAAAATACAGGAATACAGAAAGATTGAATTTAGTGAACATATCGCCAATTGTGCTCTCAACCAACATCCAAACTTTAAAATTTCCCCATTTACAAATTCATAGACAACGCTACTTTCATCCAACGTTTCATTAATAAATTTCAACCACTACTCAATGCCCTAAAAATCGGACGAATCTAAAACTGCGACAAACCATCAAACATTTACAAGTGTTACCTCCCTCACACCCTACTTAATCCTTTTTCTTAAATAAATTAAATATCACTCAGCAAGAATTGCTTCCCCCTGCATATTAACTCTCTAAAAAGCGAAATCATATCAAACCACAGTCCACCATTTGCCTCCTTCATGGAACCATGATTCAACTAAGCACTCTTGCGATATTAACACATTTTGAACTGCTTAACTTCAATGACTGTGCTTGTAAATAACATTATTTTTTCTTCCACGTTGACTTTTTACGTTCCACATTATGCACGTTTTTTTTCCTTTTTCTTTTTTCTTTTTACTTCTTAAACCTTGTTTGTATATAACATTATTCTTTCTGCACCTTCTGTTTAACATGTGCGACACCACACTAATACATTTCACTATCATTTGATAATGCATATAAATGCTGAAACCGGTAATAGACAATAATTAAATATATAAATAGATAAATAAATACCATTGTTAAATAATAAATAAATCATCTAAGACCTTAACACTTCACACAAGGTAAAACATTTCGTTTTAATCATTTTCTAACCGAGAAAAAAGAGAGAGAAACAAAAAAGGAGAAAAAAAGATTTTCTTCCTCATAGTCGTCTCTTTCTCCCTGTTTTCATATATATATATATATATATATATATATATATATATATATATATATATATATATTAATATAACAGATTAAAGTTTAAACAAAGAATCGCTGCTTTCACCCTTAACGGGATCTTCTGAAACTAACAAAGTCAGTCTGTAAACGCAGAAGTGGATATTTCAAAAAACGTTGCAACCGCAGGAAGACAGGAAGACGATACTTTGGTTCGTGGAAACGTTCCCTGGCAAAGAACGGGAAAAAACGAATTCTACGGTTCTTATATATCTGATATATATTTATCCATATCGAGCTCTCTTTGGATTTTAGTCTTCAAATTTATTATTATTACTATTTGCCTCCCTCGGTTAAGCACTCTATTGACTTATATTCATCATGCAGAAACAACATCTGAATATTTCTACAAAGAACATACCCGTACCAAGCAGGAAAACATACCTAAAACTCCTGATACAGAAAACAGACGCGTTAATTAAAAGGTTGCGTTGGCGTGCCTTTTATTTCGATAATCCGCGAAAAGAAGACAACAAACAGGATAAATTTGGGTTTAAAACCTATAATAACCCCCCGTATAACCCAGCATTGCTACCCTTCGAAAATGATGTCTTGGAACTCATATAGAGTATCAAATTTCGGAATAGGAACAATTCCTTCCAGCAGGACCTGAAGAATAGAATTCGTTCTATTAAGGATTCTAATGCCGTGCACGTCCATTCCGACAAAACTAGCAACCTATATCAAGTGAAGCGCAGTACTTACCATCAACTACTACATAATGCTGTAACTAAGGATTACCGTAAAACTAATTGGTGCGTCATCAATGAAATCAACGATGCTGGGTTTAAAATCACCTCTGATCTCAACATCCTGGACCGAACCTCTGGACCCTATTCTCCGCGCTTTACCCTGAAGGATCAGAAATCCAATTTTCCGAACAACCCCTCTATTCGGCTTATTAACCTTACGAAGTCCGATTTAGGTAGACTTAGTAAAAGGATTCTTGATAGAATTATACCAGAAATTAGAAGTTTGGCCCCTCTTAAACTGTGGAACAATTCTTTCGTGGTGATTGATTGGTTCAACGGCATATGCAACAAGGAACATTGCTATTTTATCCAATTCGACATCAACAATTACTACTCCTCCACCACTTTACCACTTTTCCTTAGAGCTATTGATTTCGCTAAAACACTCACAGTGGTTAAGGATTTCGAAGCTGATGTCATGCTCAATGCCCGTAAGTCGGTGATTAATTTCGACGACTCTATTTGGATTAAAAAATCCAATAGTACCCCATTCGACGTGAGTATGGGCGCCAGCGGTTCTGCGGAGGTTACTGATCTTATCGGCCTTTTCCTTCTTTTCTCTATCAAGGACGAATTCCCCAACGCGGCGGTGGTTTGTACCGTGATGATGGTCTTTTGACCATGACTAAGTGCGGACCTCGTGCTTGCGACAGGTTCAGAAAAGAACTCACAGCCTTCTTTAAAGGCTTCAACCTCTCTATACAGGTTGAGGCCAATCTCTCGGTCGTTAATTACCTCGACGTTACCCTCAATTTATCGAATGGGTGGTATTACCCGTATAGAAAGCCGAATGATACGCTTAATTACATAAGTAAGCATTCCAACCATCCTGCCAGCATAACCAAGAACCTGGTAAGAAACGT
>OZ024744.1:46351636-46379136 GCA_964016885.1 Eledone cirrhosa | reverse complement strand
TACTAGTCACCCAGCAAACACAACACTATACACACTAGTCACACAGCAAACATAACACTATACACACACGCAAACGCATGCGCAAAGAAGACAAAATAAAATAAACAAACAAGCAAATAAATAAATAAATATATAGACAGACTGAATAAAAAATGGCGTAGACATACAACACAACAGGAGGAAAAAAAATAATATAACACCACTGACGATGTTGCAGATGTGCAACGAAAGATTTATGTAAATTATGTAAACTATATATATGTGTTTGTGTCTATATTGTATCTGTATTATTTTTGACCGTCGGTCAGTCAATGGCAACATTGAGGACCGAGTAAGATAGATCGCAGATATAAGAGACAGCGAGAAGCGAAAACCAACCAAACAGTGAGTGTGTTCTGTTATTAATTCTGGCAATATTACACAAATATGACCCTCCCCAAGTATAACAATATTTGTTTCGACACACGATTTCATATAAAAAACCTCGCTAAACTAATTCATCGCCGCTACGGCATTAGCTTGTGCCAAGCTGAAAGGTTATTGAAAGACACTGTTTTCTGTTATATAAAAACTACAATAACAACAGAACAAATCCGCTTCTTAAAACACTGTGTTTCCTCCAAAACATACACAACAAACATATCAAAACAAGTAAATAATTTATTATTGAACAAAACACAAGCCGAACGACTAAAACACACAATAACAGTTAATATGAAAAGAACAACATACACAAAAGTCAACACACTCTACAGACAGAAACGCATTAACGGTAAGGAAATCCGAAATCTCATCACAGCAAACGAGAGAGTTAACTTCATGATCGTCATCCGACGTGAAACGAAATACGCTCGAAACGAATGCAATAGGCATTTCAAGAAGAAATTAGAATGGATGAATAAGAAAAAACTACAAGAAAGGAAAATCGAATATTCTCAAAAATACCCAGATAACATCGACAATATCCGTATGACTGATGTAAAACTACCGGAAGAATTTACCAATGACCACACAGTAAATATCTATGGGAACACTTTAATCAGTGAACAAGAACAACAAATCCTACGGTTACCACCAAAATTTGCCATCTACAAAAAGATTAACCTTATGGAGTGCAAAACGGAGCTGGAAAAGTGTTTCACAAAAATACGTTGGAATGCAAAGGTAAACAACAACAACAACAATAATAACGGTAGTAGTAATATAAACAATAACTATGGGTATAGAAATAACAGCCAGAACCATAACAATGGCAGGAAAGTGAGAAATAGTGATAATGGTAATAATACTAGCGATAGACAGAACAACAACAACCACAATAATAATAATAATAGAAACATTAACCACAGACACAGCAACAGCGACCACAGTAGTAGTAACGGTAACAATACGAACAACAACAACAATAACCACAGTGGTAATAATGGAAATAGTACATGTAGCAACATCAACAAAAACAAGAAACATAATAAAAGTAACAACCACAATGGTAGAAATAACAGTAACAACAACAACAATAACGGTGAAGTAAACAACAATACATCTAGCAATCATAACAATAATAATAATGCTAATGATAGAAACAACAACAACCACCCTGATAACAACAATAGCAACACACACAACTATGACGATAGATATAATGACAACCCCTTAGAAAAACTATTTTTCAACCCAGCCGACAAAACATATAAGATGGGTAATATCTATCCTACGAGGTTACCATTTAATAAAAGAGTTTGCATACCACAACAAATAGATGACGAGACAGAGGCACAGTTCACCATAGCTAGAAATAAGATTAGACAAGTAGTAGACAGGTATACTAAGAGACAGAGCAGACCAGAGGCCCAACAACTTGGGAGGAAACCTGTAGAAAGCTTGGTTAGCCTCAAGCAGCGCACAAGGGATGGTGAGGTAGTGTGTCTACCCACAGATAAGTCTGGTAGGATGTCAATAGATAGCATGCCGAACTACATCGAGGCTATGCAACCCCACATCACCAACACGAGCGAAGTTGCACAACAAACACACGATGGGAGAGAAAAAATCCTCAACGCTCACATGATGATGTGGACTAACATCCTAAAGCCAAGCAGACGCACTGCCAACAACTTCCAGGCGTCTAACAATGGCATACCACCCTTGTATGGGCTCCGCAAAGACCACAAGACAGTCGACGACCCGACAACAGGACCACCAACAAGACCCGTATGCGGAGCTAATATAGCTATCAACTACAGGATCTCCTACTTCCTCTCAATGGTTATACGCCCCATAATCAAGATGTCCCCAGATGTATGTGAAAGTACAGAGGACCTCCTCAGCAGAATCAGTGAGTGCAACAAAAACAGGAGCCTATCCAACTGCATAATAGGCAGCATGGATGTGGTGTCACTGTACCCATCCATTAACATTGATTTTGCTGTGAAAAGATGTGTGGAAAGATGTGTGGAGATGATCATTGAGATGATCATTGATCATAAGCCTAATGAAATACTCTCTTATGTTAGTCCAAATTCTAACCACCCCAAATCTATGATACGCTCTATAATTAATGGTGTATCTAATAGGATTTCCACACTCTCTAAGGACGTAGGAATATTTAATGCACATGCAGAGTACTATAATAATGCCTTAGCTAACTCAGGTTACTCTGGTAAAATACATTATAATAATAGTAACCTTAGAAAGTCTCCGCTTACTTATAATAATAATAACATAATATCCCATAATATGGCCATGAATGGGAGTAGAAAGCATAAGAATCGTAGAAATCACATAGGTGTATCTGAACCCATCCATGGGTTAAGTCACCGGACTCGTAGCAGAGAATCTAATACTCCTAGGAATCAAGTCGAGCCCTCTGAACGCTCACCCATTGGTAATACTTTTGATATACCTAATTCTAATAATGTTGTTTCTACTGATCCTATTATTGGCCCTAATCCTTTTGATATGACTCCAGATGGCGGCAAATATACTAGAGGTAGAAACAGAAAGAGACTTAATCGAGTTTCGGCTGATTCAAGTAATGCGGTTTTAACTAACCCTTGTAGTAACCCAAATCTTAATAATAGGACATTAAATAACGGTAGAGTTGGTAAGGATAAAAATAGAAGGAGACTAAATACTTATGTAATTAAACTTTCATTCTCTACCACCCCTAATATTAGTTCTCATTTAGCTAGCACAAACAATGGGAAAATTAGGGATGGATACTCCTCTCTACGTACTACTAGTCAGAATAGATCCGTAAATGCCTTACCACCAGAGCAGACTTTATCTCATAGTAATCCTACGTGCGATATATCACTACTTCAGCCGATCAATAACACCCGGAAGTGTAACTGTAGAGTGAGTGCTAACTGCCCTTTAAACGGTAACTGCCTCTCCAAGAACATCGTTTATGCTTGTGTGGTTAAAACTAATTCTCTTAATAGCACGTATATAGGCTCTACATCTAACACTTTTAAGACTAGGTTTAATTCTCATATCTCTAATTTTAAACATGTTAAGTTTAAGAATTCTACTTCTTTAGCACACCATATCTGGGATCTTAAGGGGGCTAATATACCATATAGCCTTAGTTGGCGTATAGTAGCACGCTCGAATAACCTTTCAACACATACTAAATTTTGCAATCTCTGTATCCTTGAGACCCACTCTATAATTTTCTCTAGGGAAACCTTACTTAATAGGAAGTCTGAGATATTCTCTTCTTGCCCCCAGGCCATTTCAAATTCTTACTTTTATTATAAACCTAAAGGTTCTAGTAGTGTAAATTGTATCCATTAGCTGCTACACATTCCCTTATCTTTTTAGTTAAGGTTTATTATGTTTACCACCATCATTATCATCATTTTTATCATTGGCTTTTGACAGCTTTTCATTATAGCTTCCATAATCTTTTGGCTACCATACCATTTCTATCTTCTTAAATATTATATTTTCACTATTAACACCTTATGAGTTTATATCTGATTATATATTTTATTTTATTTTATATTATTCTATTTTATTTTATTTGGATTCTTCTTTGGATAACTAAACCCCCCCCCCCCCACACACACACATACATACTTGTCACTCGCCCCTTCAAATATACTATAATTATATCCAATTCCCTTTTACGCTCCTTTCTATTGTATAATACAGTATGTTGATTATGATTTTATGCTCTTTCATATCCTCCATACATTTCTTTTTTCTGTCCCCATTGGCCTACCATAACTCTATTAAAAGCCTGTTTATTAGATAACGTTATTCTACTGATAGTTGAATATTTCATTTTTTCCAGATATATTTTTATAGTGATTTCTTTAAATTCGGGGATTTTGATTACTTAAACCATAGCTAATTTTGTATGGACTTATGTATTTTAAGTACTTTCAATATTAATTAATTTAATAGGGTTTTCTAGTCATTTATCCGGGTTTGTTTCCTAAATTTTTTACTTAACTGCATGAAAAAATATTTTAGTTCTGTACAATTTTTTTCTCGCCCTGACTGTAACTCTATATGATTTGTTAAGTTATATGCCATTATATTATAATATTGTGATTTTAGTGTTATTGTAACGCTTATATTGTTTGTGCAAATTAACCGGAGATTATCTATTATATAATTATATAGTTTATTATATTTTTTATGCTTACTTTTAATCATTTATTCTTCATTTTATACTGTAAATTTTATATGTATTATATTTTAATTTTATTTTCATTTGTATTTTTATTTATTTTTATTATTATTATTATTATTATTTATATTTAAACTCTTAATAAGGGTTAGTTTGTGCTTCTATTGATGGAAATATGTATTGATATATATATGTATATATGTGTACATATTTATATATATATATGTATATTGGGCCTTTTAACATTATTATTATTATCATTATTAATTATATTATATTATATTATATTATATTATATTATATATAGTACAATAATTCCCGCTCTATATCAACACCTCTGTTTTAGCTCTAGTTTTTGCATTGGACTATATTTGTAATATGGTTCAAAATGTTACTTACTTCCTTAGCAATTTTCACTTGATAATTTTTTACTTGATAATTTTTACGTGATTATTTTCTTATGATTTAATCTATGTACACTCCATATTCTTCTGAGTTTTCGGCTTGTATTGGCTGATAGTGCTTCTTATAGCTTTAGTTGCCCTGATGAGTCCTTAATAGGACGAAACATTGTTGGCTAATAAAGACTTTTGATGTATTGAAGGCTTCTTTGGTTTATTTTCATAATATATATATATATATATATATATATATATTTATTTATATATGTCCTGGGTATGACATTAAACTACATCCAGTGACAAGGCTCCAGTTCGGGAGTTCAGGAGATGTGGGGAATGTGGAGTTACCCCTTAGTTGTCATGACTCCCAGGTCTGCCCTGGCCCGGGGTGGTAGTACCTGTTAGGGCTCCATTTATGGGTTAAATAACTACCTTATTCGAGTGGCGCCGGTAAGGTATTGTCAGCCATTGAAAAGAAATATGGAGAGTCGATCTAACAGCACTAGGGTTAGAGCCCCTAATTACACTGTCAAGTAGCAGCCTGGTCGTTATGACTCTGCTGGCTTAGAGCCACAGAGAGGGCCAGTGGATGATGGATCAGCTGTCTCTGAGACAAATATAAAGAATGCAGTTTTGTCCTGCAGAAGAGCCATCAAAATGGGCACTTTGAATGTGAGGACTATTCGAACGCTGGAGAAGAGAGAGGAGTTGGGACATCTGTTCGAGGAGAGTGGTATACAGATACTTGCGATCCAAGAACACAGGATTCTACACGATGAGCCCATGAGGAGTGTGATGATCGGGAGGAAGAGCCAGCTCATCACTACATCGGCAGTGAAGAACACAACAAATACTGCAGTGGGAGGAGTGGGTTTTGTGTTCAGTGCAAAAACCAATCTGTTGGTGAGGGAAATAATGCCTATCTCCCGAGTGTTGAGGGTGACCTTCAATGGAAACCCAAGACTGACAGTCATCTCAGCCTATAGTCCAACCGAGGGGGACAGTGATGTGAATGCGGAGGAGTTCCATGAGGAGGTGTGTAGAGCTGTCAACACCACTCAGGCACACAATATCCTGCTTGTTTTGGGGGACTTCAATGCACATCTGAGTAAGGAGGGCAGTGAAGATCCTTGCTGGTACTTCCATAACAACACCAACCGAAATGGAAGACTACTGAGAGACACCCTGCTGGAGGCGAACTTGATGGCGACCAACCTAAGGTTTAGGAAGAATCTGGGGAAGATGTGGACCTACATCTCAGATATGCACCTGTCCAAGTCCCAGATTGATTTCATTCTGGTGAGGAAAAAGTGGCGGAATAGTGTTCTGAACACGGAACCATACAGCTATTTCAGTACACTGGGTAGTGACCACCGGCTTGTTATGAGTGAGGTCCGCGTGAGCTTAAGAAAGAGCAAGGCTCAGCCCCGGAGAACAATCTATGACTGGGGAGCTTTCAAGGAAGATGATAAGCTACAGGAGAGGTTCACAGTGGAAGTGAGAAACAGGTTTAGTGCTCTGTGTGGAGAGTCAGAGGAGAGAGAGATTGGATGGACTGAGGAGAGTGTGACGAGGAGGTACGGGCACTTCACCAATGCAGTGGCGAAAGCAAGTGAAACCCTGGTGCCGAGGAAAAAGAACAAATGGAAGCACGTCAGCTCTGCAAACCCAAAAGTGTGTGCAGCCAGAGAACACCTGAAAGCTGCCAGGGACCAATTCTATGCTGATCCTACGGAGGAGAGGATGGAGACTGTGGCGGTGATGAAGGAAGAGCTCTGTACCGCTTACACTGAGGTCAGAGAGGAGGCACTGATAGAGAAGATCAGAAGTGTGGAGAGAGCGGTTGACAGATCTGGATGTAAGGAGAGCTGGATGATCATCAACGAGATCACAGGGAGGAAGAAAAGGTGTTCGAGTCAGATCCAGGGAACGGGGCCCGAGGATAGGAAGAGGAAATGGCTAGACCAGTTTAGGACCCTACTAGGAGAGCCACCCTCCACAGCCCAGAGCACTGGGGAGATCAGGCGGCTGTTTGAGGAACTGGATGTTGAGACAGAGCCCTTCACCAGAGAGGAGCTTCAGAGAGCCAAGAAGAAGATCAAGGAGGGCAAGGCTCATGGAGAAGATGGAGTGGCATCAGAGGTGATGAAGAGGTGTGATTTTGATGATATCATCCTGGGGTTCTGTAACGGGGCACTGGAGAAAGGAGTTGCCCCGAATCAGTGGAGGATCAGTAACATCGTCCCAGTGCCAAAGAAGGGAGATCTCTCTAACACCAACAACTACCGGGGGATCTCACTGACGTCACTTGTGGCAAAGACCTTCAACAGGATGATTCTTAACAGGATCCAGCCTGAGATGGAGAAGAAGCTCAGGGACAACCAGAACGGCTTCAGAGAGGGTAGATCAACCACCAGTCACATCCTGATGCTGAGGAGGATATTAGAGGGAGCTAGAGCAAATTGCCTTCCTGCGGTCATGGTTTTCATTGACTTTAGGAAGGCCTTTGATTCTGTGGACCGTTACTGCCTGATGAAGAGCTTATGGAATCCCCAAGAGGATAGTGGACCTGATATCACTGCTCTACATCAACACCAAAGCCCAAGTCATTACAGCTGATGGGATGACAGAGTTCTTTGAGATACTGGCTGGAGTGCTCCAGGGAGATACATTGGCTCACTACCTTTACATCATCGTAGTGGACTATTGTATGCGCCTTGCACTGGAGAAACACCAGGACTCTGGCTTTACTGTAGCACCGGCTCAGAGCAGGAGAGTTGGGGCGAAAAAGGTATCGGATACTGAATTTGCCGACGACATAGTTTTGGTGACAAATACAGTGAAGGAGGCAGAGGATTTGATGCGGGAGGTTGAGACTGTGTCGATGAGTGTGGGGCTGAGAATGAATGAGACTAAAACAAAATATCTGGTAGAGAATGTTGAGAAGCCAGAGGGAATCACTAATGTAGGCGGGAAGCCGCTGGAATTGGTTGAGGACTTCCTGTATTTGGGAGCAAAGATTGGGAATACGGAGGATGATGTGGTTGAGAGGAAGAGCAAGGCCTGGGCGGCGTGCCACAGCTTGAGATCGGTGTGAAAGTCGGACCTTCGTAGAGACCTGAAAATCCGCCTCTTCATTGCTGTAGTGGAGTCTGTGCTGCTGTATGGGTCTGAGACTTGGACACTGACCAAGAAACTCAATCAGATGGTGGATGGGTGCTACACGAGAATGCTGAGGGTGGCTCTGAACATTAATCGATATACACTGAGGATGAAAAACTCAGAGCTGTATGGGAGCATCCCAAAAGTCATCTCAAAAGTGACACAGAGGAGACTGAGGTTGGCTGGACATGCTCACCGACATCCAGAGATGACATTGCACTCAGTGCTCCTTTGGGAGCCCCTACATGGACACACTAGAAGTGGAAGACAAGGTTAACATATGTTGATGCCCTAAGGACAGACACTGGTCTGTTGGAGATGCAGGATATGGCAGCGATAATGAGGGACAGAGACCGCTGGAGAGAACTCGTCCATGGATCTCGGGAATTTTACCCGCCTTAGATATATATATATATATATATATATATATATATATATATATATATATATATATATATATGTATATATATATATATATATATATATATATATATATATATATATATATATATATATATATATATATATATATATAAATATATATATATATATATATATTTATATATATATATATATATTTATATATATTTATATATATATATTTATATATATTTATATATATATATATATATGTATATATATATTTATATATATATATATATATATATATATATATATATATATATATATATATATATATATATATATATATATATATATATATACATATATATATTTATATATATATATATATATGAAAAACTCACAATATTATAATCAAGCATTAGCTAGATCCGGCCATAATATAGAAATTGAGTTCCTACCTAAGAAAACGCATAGCTACAACATCATCTCGCACATGTCCATGAGGAAACCTAATAATAGGAATAGCAACCACAAGTACACCAAAGCGGAGGGTGCCACCGGAAGTAACCATTACCACGGAAACTACCGTAGTACCTTAGGAAGAAACAACACACCAGACACTAAAAACAAAAATAGAAGAAGAAATAATACATTTTCAACACTCCTTTCAACCTAAATGTCTCCACCAACATACCTAGGGCTTTCTTCTCACTACTAGATAAAAGCTTCCCTCTAGGACACAAGTACCGCAACCTTTTAAACAAAAACACTATTAAAATCTCATACTCTACGACGCCTAACATAGCATACCACATAGCTAGCAGCAATAAAAGTAAAATTAATTCTTACTTCCAACAAACGATTTCACAACAGGAGGTAAACCCTCTAAATACCTCTGCAGCAAGCAACCATAGTAACGGCAGTAACAATAGAAATAACACTAGTATAAGAAATAACAGCGGGGTCGACAACCCGAATGTACAAAATCCAATAGCTACCACCCAGACCTCTGCACTGCATTATAACCAGCAGACTAACACACAGGATAATTGTAACTGTAGAGCTAATAGAACCTGCCCTTTAGATAAAAAATGCCTAACCAAGGATATCATATACTCATGCACCGTCACAACTAGCAACTCTTCAGAAACGTATGTAGGCTCCACTTCTAACTGCTTCAAAATCAGATATAATTCGCACATCCACTCGTTCAAAAGCACAGTCTAGCCAACTCCACCTCACTATCTAGCTACATACACTATCTAAAAACTAAAAATAAACCTTACACACTCAAATGGGAAGTGATAGGTAGCGCGACTTAGTACAAACCACCTAATAAATGTTGTAACCTCTGTATACTAGAGACCCACAATATTATCTTCTCTAACCGTAACCTACTTAAAAAAAAATCTGAAGTGTTTGCAACTTGCCAGCACCGCTTCAGACATTCCTTCCAAAACTTTAAGCCCAATATATAGCAATGTCGGACTTGAACCAAACACCACCTCTAGCATCAAACACCAGGGGCACACCTTATACCGCATACCCAACACTCATTGATCTAATATAACACAAACAGCGACATCCCTCTAGAACCCTTCACAGGGGGAATACCCATTTGTACCTCTACTTTAGGTGTGACAATATCCACCCGCTTGAACTGCACTACACCGCTCTATAGGTAATTTAAGCATGAATTGATTGTCTTGTTGGTGTTGTGCGGAGGAAGTGCCATCGTTAGACAAATGAAAAACGAATGAATCTAGTAACGCTGAAGAGCAGTATGACCGGTACGCTGAGTGCAGGGAATGAATGTATTGCAAGTTGCGTATGGGTTGTACATATATGAATGATTTGATGGTCAGATTGGAGTCATGAGGACTGTGGATTGACCTCTGGTCGGCCCTGGTGATGATTATCTTTCGACATCCAATGTAGCAAGCGATGACCCAGAACTTACCAGAGATCGTTGTGTTGAATTGATTCTGCAATCACCGCGCCTGGTCCTTTGAGTGGACTGCATCCACAGATATCATTAATTTAGAATCCTCGCTCGTCGTCTATAATATTCATTTGTGGCACGCTACGAAGGGGGTTAATCACCATAATAATACGAACACCTTCAGCACAACTTAATAGACTACTCTATAGTTAAAACACTTTAAATTTTAGAAATGTTTTAGAAATTACGCATAATCATATAAGTTAGGGTCTATTTTGAGACACATTTTAATAGTTAGTAATAGAGACCTCGGAGTTACCTCCCCTCATGGATTAACTCTCCTTGGCCACACACACACTTCCGGGTAGTATTTCGATGTCGATTCTCGAAACGTAACATCTTCCTGTATTGAACTAAAGAACATCAGACTACGATTCTCTAACTGGATTGTCAAACGCTCAATATCGAATCGTCGTGGATTATGTGAGGGGCATATAATCTGAAAAATACACTCCCCAGACTATAAAAATGTCGAAGTACATGAAATCCATATCATCGCTTCGCTGCGCATTTCCAATATTTTTAATATTTTTAATGCTTACACTATTTTTAATGCTTATATTATTTCTCCACACACAGACTATAACAATCATATAAAGAATTTGTCACCAGATCAACCAACCTAACATTCTTGTTTACCTGCTTAAGTGCTTCTACTACACGTAACTCTCTGCCACACTATATAAACAAGACGCACGTGCTTGCCACACATATAACCTTTGCACTATATAACCGTTTATTTTCATGTTGTATTTTAACCTGTATTTTTGATTGTATCTTTTAATATGAATGTAATCTCTAAGTGTGTACTACCACTCTAAATGCTGTAATGAATGTTGACCCACAATATTTGCATATGTATCTGTATGTCTCTTGGGTGAAAAGGAGGTCATATAAGTGTTCATTCAATAATAAATTGCTCCGAAGAAACCAAACCTCGATTTGGAGGAAACAGTTGTAAGCATAAAAATGTTTTGAACAGTTCTTTGATTCTTATAATTCATATAACTGCTCTGTAAATCATCTGATGCTTTTACATTGAGCTACTTAACTTACTGGTTCTAAGGTAGTAATATATTACTGCCTACTACTATTTAGGGTTTGTATAAAATATATATAACTGCAAAAGGTTTTTGTATTTACATAACCATAAATAGTATAATTAATACTATTGACTGCTCCATATTGTTGAGCTGACATACAATAAATTACCAATATGCTAATCAAAGACCAACTCCCCATGTCAACCAAGAACATACCAATACCATCCAGGAATACATATGAGAAATTGCTGATCAACAGTGTAAATTCATTTATCAATAGAGTGAGATGGAGGACATTCCATTATGATAGAAACAGATCTAACAATGTTAATAATACTAACAAATTTGACTCCTTCGGCTTTAAAACCTTTAAAAGCCCCCCTCATAACACACTACTTAACTCCTTTGAAAATGACCTAGTTAAACTAGTTAAGAACATTAAATACAATAAGGACCATAATAGAAGCAACACCTTCTTAAACAAACTTAACACCTCTATTAATGGATTCAAAACTAGTAATAAAATTATTGTACACGCAGATAAAACTAATAACATATACAGCCTAGATTATAATACTTATAGAAAGTTTATATATAATGAACTACATAAAAGCTACAAGAAGACCACTTTGAAAAACTTAGAAGATATTAATATAGAGGGATATAATATAGTGTCTAAACTAGGAATTCAGAGGCATACACAACCATACACCCAAACCCCCTAGATTCTCTCTGAAGGATCATAAGGAGGACTTCATTAGCAACCCCTCGATAAGACTTATCTGCCCTTCCAAGTTCGACATTGGTATTATCAGCAAGAACATTTTAGATAAGATCATCCCACAAATTAAACAACGGGTGAAGTTATTGAATGGTTCAAAGATATCAAGAATAATAAGGACAAAAAATGTATTCAATTTGATATCAACTCATACTACACCTCTATTTCCCCTATCCTATTAAATAAGACACTAATCATGGCCATGAACAATAGCGACCTGACTAGAGCCCAGATTGATGTCATCCTTGCGGCCCGTAAAACCATAATCACCTTCGAGGACCAACTATGGACATGCAAGGATACGCACAACAACTTCGACATAACAATGGGATCTAGTGACTCGGCGCAGCTCACTGATTTGGTCGGCCTATACCATCTTAATGAAATCCATAAGGAGCTCCCTTACCTCAACGGTGGTTTGTACCGCGATGATGCACTTCTACTTATAGAATATAAAAAAAAAATATAGAAAGAACTAGAAAACTATTGCACAAGACATTCACAAATTTTAACCTTAGTATCACCATGGACAAAAACATTAAAAATGTTAACTTCCTAGACGCCACACTATACCTAGACTCAAAAATATATACACCTTTCCATAAGCCTAAAGAAAAACTCATTTACGTAGATACCAAGTCTAATCACCCTAGATCAATATTAAACTCTATCTCTAAGGGGGTATCCAATAGAATCTCTAATCTATCATATGACGCAAACATATTTAGCAAAAACTCACAATATTATAATCAAGCATTAGCTAGATCCGGCCATAATATAGAAATTGAGTTCCTACCTAAGAAAACGCATAGCTACAACATCATCTCGCACAACATGTCCATGAGGAAACCTAATAATAGGAATAGCAACCACAAGTACACCAAAGCGGAGGGTGCCACCGGAAGTAACCATTACCACGGAAACTACCGTAGTACCTTAGGAAGAAACAACACGCCAGACACTAAAAACAAAAATAGAAGAAGAAATAATACATTTTTCAACCCTCCTATCAACCTAAATGTCTCCACCAACATACCTAGGGCTTTCTTCTCACTACTAGATAAAACTTCCCTCTAGGACACAAGTAACACAACCTTTTAAACAAAAACACTATTAAAATCTCATAATCTACGACGCCTAACTTAGCATACCACATAGCTAGCAGCAATAAAAGTAAAATTAATTCTTACTTCCAACAAACGAAATCACAACAGGAGGTAAACCTTCTAAATACCTCTGCAGCAAGCAACCATAGTAACGGCAGTAACAATAGAAATAACACTAGTATAAGAAATAACACCGGAGTCGACAACCCGAATGTCCAAAATCCTATAGCTACCACCCAGACTTCTGCACTGCATTATAACCAGCAGACTAACACACAGGATAATTGTAACTGTAGAGCTAATAGAACCTGCCTTTTAGATGAAAAATGCCTAACCAAGGATATCATATACTCATGCACCGTCACAAATAGCAACTCTTCAGAAACCTATGTAGGCTCCACTTCTACCTGCTTCAAAATCAGATATAATTCGCACATCCACTCGTTCAAAAAGCACAGTCTAGCCAACTCCACCTCACTATCTAGCTACATACACTATCTAAAAACTAAAAATAAACCTTACACACTCAAATGGGAAGTGATAGGTAGCGCGACTTCGTACAAACCACCTAATAAATTTTGTAACCTCTGTATACTACAGACCCACAATATTATCTTCTCTAACCGTAACCTACTTAACAAAAAATCTGAAGTGTTTGCAACTTGCCAGCACCGCTTCAGACATTCCTTCCAAAACTTTAAGCCCAATATATAGCAATGTCGGACTTGAACCAAACACCACCTCTAGCATCAAACACCAGGGGCACACCCTATACCACATACCAACACTCACTGATCTAATATAACACAAACAGCGTCATCCCTCTAGAACCCTTCACAGGGGGAATACCCATTTGTACCTCTACTTTAGGTGTGAGGTGTGACAACATCCACCCGCTTGAACTGCACTACACCGCTCTATAGGTAATTTAAGCATGAATTGATTGTCTTGTTAGTGCTGTGCGCAGGAAGTGCCATCGTTGGACAAATGATAAACGAATTAATCTGGTAACGCTGATGAGCAGTATGACCGGTACGCTGAGTGCAGGGAATGAATGTATTGCAAATGGCGTATGGGTTGTACATATATGGATGATTTGATGGTCAGATTAGAGTCATGAGGACTGTGGATTGACCTCTGGTCGGCCCTGGTGATGATTATCTTTCGACATCCAATGTAGCAAGCGATAACCCAGAACTTACCAGAGATCGTTGTGTGTTGAAGTGATTCTGCAATCACCGCGCCTGGTCCTTTGAGTGGACTGCATCCACAGAGATCATTTATTTAGAATCCTCGCTCGTCGTCTATAATATTCATTTGTGGCACTCTACGATGGGGGTTAATCACCATAATAATACGAACACCTTCAGCACAACTTAATAGACTACTCTTTAGTTAAAACACTTTAAATTTTAGAAATGTTTTAGAAATTGCGCATAACCATATAAGTTAGGGTCTATTTTGAGACACATTTTAATAGTTAGTAATAGAAACCTCGGAGTTACCTCCCCTCATGCATTAACTCCCCTTAGCCACACACACGCTTCCGGGTAGTATTTCGATGTCGATTCTTGAAACGTAACATCCTCCTGTATTGAACTAAAGAACATCAGACTACGATTCTCTAACTGGATTGTCAAACGCACAATATCGAATCGTCGTGGATTATGTGAGGGGCATATAATCTGAAAAATACACTCCCCAGACTATGAAACTGTCGAAGTGCATGAAGTCCATATCATCGCTTCGCTGCGCATTTCCAATATTTTTAATATTTTTAATGCTTACACTATTTTTAATGCTTATATTATTTCTCCACACACAGACTATAACAATCATATAAAGAATTTGTCACCAGATCAACCAACCTAACACTCTTGTTTACCTGCTTAAGTGCTTCTACTACACGTAACTCTCTGCCACACTATATAAACAAGACGCACGTCCTTGCCACACATATAACCTTTGCACTATATAACCGCTTATTTTCATGTTGTATTTTAACCTGTATTTTTGATTGTATCTTGTAATATGAATGTAATCTCTAAGTGTGTACTACCACTCTAAATGCTGTAATGAATGTTGACCCACAATATTTGCATATGTATCTGTATGTCTCTTGGGTGAAAAGGAGGTCATATAAGTGTTCATTCAATAATAAATTGCTCCGAAGAAACCAAACCTCGGTTTGGAGGAAACAGTTGTAAGCATAAAAATGCTTTGAACAGTTCTTTGATTCTTATAATTCATATAACTGCTCTGTAAATCATCGGATGTTTTTACATTGCGCTACTTAACTTACTGGTAATAAGGTAGTAATATATTACTGACTACCACTATTTAGGGTTTGTATAAAAATATATATAACTGCAAAAGGTTTTTGTATTTACATAACCATAAATAGTATAATTAATACTATATATATATATATATATATTTATATATATATATATATATAGATAGATAGATAGATAGATAGATAGATAGATAGATAGATAGATAGATAGATCGATATTAATATTAGAAAGTGAGGTTTTTTTTACAAAATGAAAAATAACCGAGGTGTCCTAGACGAGTGAAAGTTTAAAGAAAAACAGATGAAATCAAAAATGCAACTGAAGTCTTATTTTTTTTAAAAATATATATATATTTGGTTCCTTTACCGGTTTCGCAGTTCTTCTGCTTTTCAAAAGGTGAGTTGAGATGAAGGGTCTTTGGTTTTTCTTATATATATTTTTCTTAAAAATATTAAAAGTATTGGAAATGCACAGCTGTACATTTCCAATACTTTTAATATTTTTAATGCTTGCACTATTTTTAATGCTTATATCATTTTTCCACACACAGACTATAACAATCATATAGAGAATTTGCCACCAGATCAACCAACCTAACGCTCTTGTTTACCTACCTAAGTGCTTCTACTACACGTAACTCTCTGCCACACTATATAAACAAGACGCACGTGCTTGCCACACATATAACATTTGCACTATATAACCGCTTATTTTCATGTTGTATTTTAACCTGTATTTTTGATTTTTGATTGTACCTTTTAATATGAATGTAATCTCTAAGTGTGTACTGCCACTTTAAATGCTGTAATGAATGTTGACCCACAATATTTGCATATGTATATGTATGTCTCTTGGGTGAAAAGGAGGTCATATAACTGTCCATTCATCAATAAATTGCTCCGAAGAAACCAAACCTCGGTTTGGATGAAACAGTTGTAAGCACAAAAATGTTTTGAACAGTTCTTTGATTCTTATATTTCATATATTTATATATATATATAAATGTATATATATATATATATATATTTATATAAATATTTATATATATATATATATATATATATATATATATATATATATATATATATATATATATATATATATATATATATATATATATATATATATTTATATATTTATATATATATATATATTTATATATATATATATATATTTATATATATATATATATATTTATATATATATATATATATATATATATATATATATATATATATATATATATATATATATATATATATATATATATATATATATATATATATATATATATATATAATTATATATATTTAATTATTATATATATTTAATACATATATAATTATATATATTTAATTATTATATATATTTAATATATATATAATTATATATATTTAATTTGGTATCCCTGAAATATGTATAATGAAATAAATATGGTTTTATAAATATAGTTTCCATTTATTAATATCGTATATCTACTCCAAATACTTGTCGAGTGCTTTATATCAGTTATAAACATATTTACTTGTTGTATCCCAACAATTTAAATAGAACTTTTGCATATATATATATATATATATATATATATATATATATATATATATATATATATATATATATATATATATATATTTATATATATACATATATATATATATATATATATATATATATGCAAAAGTTATATCTAAATTGTTGGGATACAACAAGTAAATATTTTTATAACTGATATAAAGCACTCGACAAGTATTTGGAGTAGATATACGATATTAATAGATGGAAACTATATTTATAAAACCATATTTATTTCATTATACTTATTTCAGGGATACCAAATTAAATTATGGTATGCCTTCATCAGACAAAATACAATATATAACAGTTTTACAACTAAGCTTTGAGGTACCCTTTTAAAATGCGACCATTATTTTTGGAGGCCATCTGGATAGTGAATTGTTTATATAATTTTAATAAGTCTTAGTGTTAAGGACAATTAGAAAAAGACGGAGAGAAGGAAAAAAGACGGAGAGAAAGAAAAAAGAAAAAGAAAAAAAACGTGGAGAAATAGCGGAGAGAGAGAAATGCGTGGAGAAAAAAGGGAAGAGATAAATAAAGACAGGAGGAAAAAAGTAATAAATAGAAAAACAGAGGAAAGCAACAGAGAGATATCAAATCATCAGACAGATAGAGAGACAGAAGTGAGAGAAATAATATATAGAGAGGGGGGGAGATAACGAAAACTTTACGTCATGTCATATTAAGTTGAGTTAACAAATTATATGAAATGAATAATAAAAATAGAAATATTAATATTCATGAATGGGACATATATATATATAATATGAGAAATTAAACATTGTTTAATAATGATTATATGTTTAGTTAAAAAATTGAGATCAATATACTAAAAATTTGAATTTAAGCATCCAAAATGTACCCATTGCTAGAGAAACCACTATCTTACGGCAAAGATACACAAATATATATATATACATATATATATATATATATATATATATATATATATATATATATATATATATATATATATATATATATATATATATATATATATACATATATATGCACATCCTGAAATTAGTAAATTATATCTACTCAAGCCTACAATATATATATATATATATATATATATATATTTATACAAACCGAGCATTATAATAAATGTTCGGTAAACTGATACGTGCATATGTATATGTGTGCCTGTATATATATATACATGCTACTGTACGTCTGTATACATATATGTATGTACGTATACATACATACTTACATTTAAGTAAGTGCCGTACTAAGAGTGAGAATTGAAATTTCGTTTCATTCTATTCCATTTATCGTTTTCGGTGCGCCTGGCCGACTGAACTCACTCGATATGCAAATTAGGCTGCTCGGCCGTTAATTTTCATAAGGAAAGTATATACTTTCGGACGTTCAACCATCTGGCAGAAAGGTATACGGTGCTGACGATAGCTAATAAGCTTGAAACTAGTACATTGTTCCTGTGTCAGTGTTGAACAAAAAGGTGACGTGGTTGCCTAAACACTGTACGGCGTAATTCAGGCTGTTTGTTTGTTTACAAACGAACAAACCGAGCATTATAATAAATGTTCGGTAAACTGATACGTGCCTATATATATGTGTGCCTGTATGTATATATATACATGCTACTGTACGTCTGTATACTTATATGTATGTACGTATACATACATACTTACATTTAAGTAAGTGCCGTACTAAGAGTGAGAAATGAAATTCCGTTTCATTCTATTCCATTTATATTTATATATATATATATATTCATATATATTTATATATATATATTTACATATATTTATATATATTTATATATATATATATATTTATATATATATATATATATATTTATATATATTTATATATATATATATATTTATATATATTTATATATATTTATATATATTTATATATATTTATATATATTTATATATATATATTTATATATATATATATATTTATATATATATATATATATTTATATATTTCGTTTCTGAAATTGTTTAGCAAGATTATTTATCTGAAATCGTCTGTTGAAACCGATATTGTTATACTTTGGGAGGGTCATGTTGCCAATAAGAAACACACGCACCGATGCTTTCACTTCAAATTATTATAATAAATTTATAATAAATTTATAAATCTATAAATTTCTGGTTGGTTGGTTGGTTCCACAACCAGATAGTTGTTTATATTTTGTCATTGTTCTTTTGTCACACACTCTGTGACCTCTTCAGTGACTGGGGATTCTTTTCTTTGTTTTTGTGCCTCTCTTTTGTTCTGTCCTACGCCATTTTTTTTCTGTGTGTGTGTTGTGTGCTCAGTCTGCGCATGCGCCACATCCGGGTGTCTGTGTGTGTTTATGTTCATTTATTTATTTGTTTATTTACATGTTGCTGGTTGGTTGTTTGTTCTATGCGTGTGTGTGTTTTCATTTTGTCCTTAATTGTAAGTTGTGATATTGCTGTAAAAGTAACAATATACGTACACACATATACAACACACATCCCAACAACAACAGACACACAGACACAAACAACAATAATAACAACACACACACCAACACTAACAACAACAACAATAATAATATACCCAGAAACAACAACAACAGACACGCAGACACAAACAACAATAACAACACACACAACAATAATAACACACACGGAGATAACAACACACATCAACAACAGCACACATCAACAACAACAACACACACACATTCAATGCCTCTCACCACCACCACAATCTTAACAAACACACTGACACAGAAAACAAGTAATGACAGTAGCACAGAAATCACAGAAATAAGGGAAAGTAATAGGATTAAAAGGGGAAGGGAGACTAAGGACAAAGAAAATAACCAAGACGAACACACAGACACACAAAATAGGGTAGATAACAACAATGAGCCAGTGGAAAGAGACAGGAGTAATTATGAGAGACATAGAAACAACCATGAGGCTGTTGGTGGAAATAGAAATAGAAACAACACAACTAACAATAACAATAGCACTAGTACACATAAAGCAGCAGCCTGGAACTCTACTTTTTATAATCCCTCCGATAAATCGTTCGACCTGCGACGAGTCCACGCCACGACTTTACCATTTAACAAACGCACGCAATTGCCGTCGCAGGTCGATGAACAAACAGAAGCACAATTTAGTATAGCTAGATCCGAACTTAGAAATATTATAGAACAGTATAGCAAGAAACATAATAGAATGGTGGCCCATCAACTGGGAGAAAAATTTGCAAATGGCTTGCGTATGCTCATGCAGCGCTCTCGTAATGGAGAGATAGCATGCTTTCAAACAGACAAGTCTGGCAGAATATGTCGGTTGACAGCCTGCCAAACTACATCCTGTCAATGCAACCCCACATCACTAACACAAGAGAGGTAACACCACAGGAGCATGAGGATAGAGAAAAAGCACTCAATACCCATATGGTGATGTGGACGAATATAATGCAGCCCAACAAAAGGACTGCCAACAACTTCCAGGCCTGGAACAATGACGTGCCGGCGTTGTATGGGCTTCGAAAAGACCATAAAACGGGCAGTGACCCTGTCGCGGGACCACCAACACGGCCAGTCTGTGGAGCTAACATTGCTAGTAACTACAGACTGTCCTACTTCCTCTCCCTGATCATACGCCCCATCATTGAAATGTCCCCAGATGTATGTGACAGCACGGAGGACATCCTCAGCAGAATCGGCGAGAGTAACCGATCTAGGGACCTAACAAACTGCATAATAGGTAGTATGGATGTTGTGTCCCTGTATCCATCTATTGATGTGGATTTTGCTGTAGAGAAATGCGTAGAAATGATCAGTGAGAGCAATGTTGTGTTCCGTGGGATTGATACCAGTGAGCTGGGACTCCTACTTAAACTTACCTATAGTAATAATTACCTAGACACATATGACCTTAGCAACCTGTTCCCTACAAGACCAGCAAGAGGCAGACCACCTACCATTACCTCAATGGCCAAGAAAACCCACACAGATAGATGGAACGGGTGGACCAGAGCCATACGGACACCCGAAAACCACGATGAACTGAAGAAAATGATTGCACATGCGGTAGGGGCCAGCATAAAACTAACCCTTAAGGAACATATGTTCAAATTTAATGGAAGAACATATGCCCAAGAAGAAGGAGCAGCCATTGGTGTTAGCATTGCAGGCGACATAGCTAACTTATTCATGGTATGGTGGGACAGTAGACTTAAACTTAAACTTAAAGAACAATTAGAAGACCCCTTAACTCTGATAATGTACTCCCGCTACGTTGATGATATAAACATCGTAGTTAAGACACCACCACTAGAGAACAATCAGGAACTAGAGAAAAACACAATGGAAAGCATCCAGCAAGTAGCTGACTCCATCCACCAGAGTATTAGACTTAATATAGACTACCCAAGTAAACACCCCAACCATCGATTACCTGTACTAGACACAGAGCTCTGGTTAGATACCATTAATAACAAAAAACAAATCCTCCATTCCCATTATGCCAAACCCATGACTTCCAAACATCTGATCCACCGAATCTTGGCCGTTTCGGACCATACCAAAATCAACATACTGATTGCGGATTTGGTACGGGTGATGAGAAACGTGTCCCGCATGTGCAACCCCGAAGAACTAGAGAGACACATACAACACTTCATCCACCGTATGCAGTTCTCTGGCTATAATCAGAGAGATAAAATCAGAGTGTATAGAGGAGCCAGAACCAATTGGGAAAAATGGTAAACAATGACATAAATGGGACCTGCCCCTTGTATAGGAGCAAATTTTGGAATAGAATAGAAAGAACTAGGAACAAGGCTAATAGAATAAACTCATGGTATGATAGCAATAAATACCAGAGTGTAATGTTCATCGATACAACCCCTAGAGGTGAATTAGCTTACAAATTCAGAAGGGCCCTAGATAAACATAAACTCAATATTAAGATAGTAGAAAGACCTGGTACCTCCGGAAAAACACTTATTAGCAAGACATACCCGTTTCAAAGACCGTCATGTATAGATAAGAAATGTATAACCTGTAAAATAAGCCCCCATATTAACTGTAAAACTAGAAATGTAGTGTATAGCATAAGATGTACTGAAGGACAATGTAGAGACAAAAATATAGTGTACATAGGTGAGACAGCTCGTAGTGTAGGGGAACGGATAAATGAACACTGGCGAGACCTTCAAGATAGTAAAGAATCATCTGTACTCTACCAACATGCTAAAATAGAACACAGGGGTAAATTAGAGAACATAGAAATAAAAATAGAATCTACACACAGAAAAGACGCAATGTTTAGACAAATCACAGAGGCAATAAACATAAAAAAATTACAACCAAAATTAAATAGAAAATATGAGTGGAACAGCAACAGCACAACTTACAATTAAGGACAAAATGAAAACACACACACACATAGAACAAACAACCAACCAGTAACATGTAAATAAACAAATAAATAAATGAACATAAACACACACAGACACCCGGATGTGGCGCATGCGCAGACTGAGCACACAACACACACAGAGAAACAAAATGGCGTCGGACAGAACAAAGGAGAGGCAGAAAAACAAAGAAAGGAATCCCCAGTCACTGAAGAGGTCACAGAGTTTGTGACGAAAGAACTATGACAATATATAAACAACTATCTGGTTGTGGAACCAACCAACCAATCAGAAATTTATAAATTTATAAATTTATTATATATTTATTATAATAAATTGAAGTGAAAGCAACTGGTGCGTGTGTTTCTTATTGGCAACATGACCCTCCCAAAGTATAACAATATATTTATATATATATATTTATATATATATATATATTTATATATATATTTATAAATATATATATATTTATATATATTATATATTTATATATATATATTTATATATATATATATATATATATATATATATATATATATATATATATATATATATATATATATATATATATATATATAAATATATATATATATATATAAATATTTATATATATATATATTTATATATTTATATATGAAATTTATATATGAAATTAGAACAGATTCGGCTGATGGATTACCACCAGTTCTCTTAAAAATATGTAAGCGAGCCTTAGCAACTCCACTGAAGATGCTCTTCAGACGCTCCTTGGCTAGCGGCGTATTACCCAGGGAGCTGAAAGAAGGCACAATATGCCCTATCCATAAAGGATGTAGCAGAGCGGAGGCCAAAAACTATAGCCCAGTCTCCCTGACGTCTCATATCAGTAATTTCATGGAACGAGTCGTCAGAAAGAAACTGATCACTTTCCTCGAGGAAAATGTCCGCCTGACTAGCACGCAGCATGGCTTCCGCCCAGGAAGAAGCTGCCTTACACAGCTGCTACATTACTACGACTGGGTACTGAGACAACTACTAGACAGCTCACATGTGGACGTGATATATCTTGACTTTGCGAAAGCCTTTGACAAGGTCGACCACGGAATGATATGTCACAAACTACACGGACTCGGGATAACTGGAAAAGTAGGTGAGTGGCTGCATGGCTTCCTAAGGGACAGAATCCAGGCAGTCGCAGCAAATGGGGCCCTCTCAAAGGAAACACCAATAACAAGTGGGGTGCCCCAGTGGACAGTACTGGGACCACTACTGTTTTTGGTGGCTCTCTCAGACATGCCCTCTGTAGTACATACAACAACATCCCTCACTAGCTATGCTGATGACACTAAGGTAGCACAGGCAATCAAAAACCCGACTGACGCTGCCCTTTTACAGCAGGATCTAGATACCATATACAAATGGGCGGAAGAAAACAACATGCAGTTTAATACTGGCAAATTCCAAGTCCTACAATACAAACCTCCAAACAAACCTGCAAACACAAATATAGTGGAACACAACTACACAGGACCAGGAGGGACCGATATCCCCGTGTCAAAATCGATACGAGACCTGGGCATAGACATGAGCGATGATGCATCTTTTTCTTCGCACATCATGAAAGTGGCGACAATGTGCAGACTCGCTGGCTGGATCTTGAGGACTTTCTGGACAAGAGATCGAGACACCATGTTGATACTATGGAGGACATTTGTCCTAAGCCGCCTGGACTACTGCTCCCAGTTGTGGTCACCCCATAGTGTCAAACTAACCACGGAGCTTGAGGCAATCCAGCGAAGCTACACCAAGAGGATTGCCAAGATGAGGGAGACAAGCTACTGGGAGAGGCTAAAGGAACTGAACCTCTACACATTGTAGCGTGGACGGGAGAGATACGCAGTGATCTACATGTGGAAAATCCTGGAGGAACTAGCACCAAACTATGGCATTGGGAGCTGAACCAACCGTAGAACAGGACGTCACTGTGTGGTGCCATAGGTCCCGTCTTCCACATCTAGAATAAGGAGCAGGTATTGCAATAGCCTGGGATTCAAGGCCCACAACTCTTCAACAAGCTGCCGATGGATCTGAGAGATTTGCATGACGTGGAGGTGGGTGTCTTCAAGAAACATCTCGACACCTTGTTATCCAGGATCCCGGATGAGCCCACAGAAAGACACGAGAGAATCCTAAGGGCAGCAACAAGAAACTCCCTCTTACACCAGTGGCCAACCTATACAGGCTGGAGATAAAATGTGTAGCAACAAGGGCGGTGCCCCATCATGGCCTCAGCCGGATGGCTGAAACAGGTAAAAGAGTAAAAGAGTAAAAGAGTATTATATATATATATATATATATATATATATATATATATATATATATATATATATATATATATATATATATATATATATATATATATATATATATATGTTTATATATATTTATATATATGCCATATTTTTAATATGGTATCCCTGAAATATGTATAATGAACTAGATATGATTTTATAAATATAGTTTCCATTTGTTGAATATCGTATATATATATATATATATATTTATATATATATTTATATATATATATTTATATATTTATATATATTTATATATTAATTATGTCTGATAAAAAATAATACAACTGGCTTTCCGCAAAATACATATAGTTAGCACCCCAAACATAAAATTGGGATTATACTAAGGTATATCCTAATGTTTGTTGAGTGGGATGGAAGCCAGTCAGAGTATAACTTAAAGCTTTCTCTGTTAATGTATTAAATATTATACTCTTCATTTGGCCTGAGATGAATATTTCCAGATACCTTTTAAGCGTAACTTTCCGTATTTATTATTACTATGAAATATTGATAGTTTTTCTGGTATCACATCTCTGTTTTTAGCCTAAGAAAATACCTATATGCATGTATAAATAATACATGCATATTTTAATTTTTTTAAAAATCTAATTGAGTTCTTCACACGCAAGGTTAAAATTGTTGAAAAAATTAATTGACCCGCGTGTATATTATTTTACTTTCTTATGTTTCGCGATGACCTACCCTTTCCGCTTGATGACAGTGTGAAATTTCTCATTCTGAGACTGCTGGAATTTCAAATTTGGCGGTCATTCTGATACGGAGAGGGACCATCGCTAACATTGGATTGGACATCGGTAAGAGAGTTTTTTTGATATCGATGTTTGACGGAATATATGCAGGCTACTACATATCGATGTTTGACGGAATATCGATGTGGACACATTTTCCCAACTTGTAGAAAACTTATAATGAAACAATTGTTTGGAAAGGGAGATATATTTTAATTATGTCTTATATAAAATAATACAACTGGCTTTCCGCGAAATACATATAGTTAGCACCCCAAACGTAAAATTGGGATTATACTAAGGTATATCCTAATGTTTGTTGAGTGAGATGGAAGCCAGTCAGAGTATAGCTTAAAGCTTTCTCTGTATTAAATATATTTATATATATATATATATATATATTTATATATATATATATATATATTTATACATATATATATATTTATATATATATTTATATATATATATATTTATATTCTGCGGAGGTTACTGATCTTATCAGCCTTTTCCTTCTTTTCTCTATCAAGGACGAATTCCCCAACGCAGGCGGTGGTTTGTACCGTGACGATGGTCTTTTGACCATGACTAAGTGCGGACCTCGTGCTTGCGACAGGTTCAGAAAAGAACTCACAGCCTTCTTTAAAGGCTTCAACCTCTCTATACAGGTTGAGGCCAATCTCTCGGTTGTTAATTACCTCGACGTTACCCTCAACTTATTGAATGGGTTGTATTACCCGTATAGAAAGCCGAATGATACGCTTAATTACATAAGTAAGCATTCCAACCATCCTGCCAGCATAACCAAGAACCTGGTAAGAAACATTTCTTTGAGGCTTTCCCGTCTTTCCACCAACGAGCGTATTTTCAACGACCATTCCACTTATTACAATGAAGCTCTTGCTCGAAGTGGATTTGTCGATAAGGTAGCATATACAGAGTACGAAAATAGACCTAGTAGAAATAGATCCCGTCGCATTTGTTGGTATAACCCACCATATAATATGGAGGTGGCCACACCATTAGCTAAGATCTTTCTTTCCCTTATTACGAAGCATTTTCCTCCTACACATAAATATGGTAACATTTTTAATAGAAATACTATTAAAATTTCTTACTCTACGACTCCTAAACTTGCACATAACATTACAGCTTCAAATTTAGCTAAACTATCTAGCCGTAGGAACACGTGCAACCCTGTAGTTAGTACTAACTGTAATTGTAGGAATCGGGTTGATTGCCCCCCATCCGGGAAATGCCTCTCTAGTAACATTGTCTACAATGTAGGGTTGTAACACCCACGTCCCGTAGGGCCTACATAGAGTTAACCGCCAATAGTTTCAAGCAGCGTCTTTACATGCATACCCATTCTTTTCGTTACCCTCTAAGAAGGAATATGACGTCACTTTCAGCTTATATCTGGAGTCTAAAAGACAACCACACCCAATATAAGTTACACTGGGAGATCCTAGATAGGGCTAGAACGTATAACGGAAATAAAAGACCATGTGATCTCTGCACCGCTGAGGCCCTGGAAATACTCTACGCCACAGACCGCATCTTAAACAAAAAATCTGATGCAATTTCGGCTTGTAAACTTAAATTGCCCAAAACTTTCCTGTATTACAGCCCCACGTTATACGCTAACG
>OZ024744.1:46339136-46344136 GCA_964016885.1 Eledone cirrhosa | reverse complement strand
TTTCACAAAAAAGTATTCTGTCTCTTATATATTCCATGTGCCATTACCAACCTCAATTTTCTCTCTCTCTCTCTCTCTCTCTCTCTCTCTATATATATATATATATATATATATATATATATATATATATATATATATATATATATATATATATATATATATATATATATATATATATATATATATATATATATATTGTTATACTTGGGGAGGGTCATATTTGTGTAATATTGCCAGAATTAATAACAGAACACACTCACTGTTTAGTTGGTTTTCGCTTTTTGCTTCTGTGTCTTTTATATCGGTAATCTAATTTATTCGGTCCTCAATGTTGCCATTGACTGACCTACGGTCAAAAATAATACAGATACAATATAGACACAAATACATATATATAGTTTATCAAAGTTCTTTCGTTGCACATCTGCAACATCGCCAGTGGTGCTATTGTTTCCTCCCGTTACATTGTATGTCTACGCCATTTTTATTTAGTCTGTCTATATATTTATTTATTTATTTGTTTGTTTGTTTATTTTATTTTGTCTTCTTTGCGCATGCGTTTGCGTGTGTGTATAGTGTTTTGTTTGATGCGTGTTCGTGATTGGGTTACTGTGTATCGGTTAATGTATTCTATCTTCTCTAGTGTGTGTTTATATGTGTTTGTTGTTATTGTGCTTGTGTATGTATTTATTTATTTATTTATCTATTTATTTATTTATTTATACTTCTCTTAGGTCAGTGTTGTTTGTTTCGGTGTTGTTGTTATTCCATTCATTCTTTCTGTTTCTTTCTATTTCACTGGCCTCTCTGATTTGCCTATCTGCTGGGTCATTTCTATGTTTAGATATTATTCTAATTTCTATGTTGTTTATGTTACCGTCGTGTTGTTGTCTGGCATGTTCGTATAGTACTGACCCGTGTTTTCGTCCTTTTAGTTCCCCCCAGTGTTGGTCTATCCTTTCACCTATGCTACGAGCTGTCTCACCTATGTATGTTGTTGTCATGTTTCTGCAAGTACCCTCTGTACATCTTATGCTATAGACTACGTTTCTAGTTTTACAGTTTATCCGGGGGTTTACCTTACATATGATACATTTCCTGTTAGTACAGTGGGTTTTCTTAAAAGGGTAGGTTTTGCTGATCAGGGATTTTATGGTGGTTCCTGGCTTTTCGACCACATTATTTTTAAGTGGGTCTTTCTCAGGGCCTTTTTACACTGGTTAGCTAATTTCCCTCCAGGGGTAGCGTCCACAAACATGACACTCTGATATCTCTGGTTGTCGTACCATGAGGTGGCTTTCCCTCATATATATATATATAAATATATATGAATTATAAGAATCAAAGAACTGTTCAAAACATTTTTATGCTTACAACTGTTTCCTCCAAACCGAGGTTTGGATTCTTCGGACCAATTTATTATTGAACGAACACTTATATGACCTCCTTTTCACCCGAGAGACATACAGATACATATGCAAATATTGTGGGTCAACATTCATTACAGCATTTAGAGTGGCAGTACAGCTATAGGATTTTGGACATTCGGGTTGTCGACCCCGGTGTTATTTCTTATACTAGTGTTATTTCTATTGTTACTGCCGTTACTATGGTTGCTTGCTGCAGAGGTATTTAGAAGGTTTACCTCCTGTTGTGATTTCGTTTTTTGGAAGTAAGAATTAATTTTACTTTTATTGCTGCTAGCTATGTGGTATGCTAAGTTAGGCGTCGTAGATTATGAGATTTTAATAGTGTTTTTGTTTAAAAGGTTGTGGTACTTGTGTCCTAGAGGGAAGTTTTATCTAGTAGTGAGAAGAAAGCCCTAGGTATGTTGGTGGAGACATTTAGGTTGAAAGGAGGGTTGAAAAATGTATTATTTCTTCTTTTTTTGTTTTTAGTGTTTGGTGTGTTGTTTCTTCCTAAGGTACTACGGTAGTTTCCGCGGTAATGGTTACTTCCGGTGGCACCCTCCGCTTTGGTGTACTTGTGGTTGCTATTCCTATTATTAGGTTTCCTCATGGACATGTTGTGCGAGATTATGTTGTAGCTATGCGTTTTCTTAGGTAGGAACTCAATTTCTATATTATGGCCGGATCTAGCTAATGCTTGATTATAATATTGTGAGTTTTTGCTAAATATGTTTGCGTCATAGGATAGATTAGAGATTCTATTGGATACCCCCTTAGAGATAGAGTTTAATATTGATCTAGGGTGATTAGACTTGGTATCTACGTAAATGAGTTTTTCTTTAGGCTTATGGAAAGGTGTATATATTTTTGAGTCTAGGTATAGTGTGGCGTCTAGGAAGTTAACATTTTTAATGTTTTTGTCCATGGTGATACTAAGGTTAAAATTTGTGAATGTCTTGTGCAATAGTTTTCTAGTTCTTTCTATATTAATTTTTTTATATTCTATAAGTAGAAGTGCATCATCGCGGTACAAACCACCGTTGAGGTAAGGGAGGTCCTTATGGATTTCATTAAGATGGTATAGGCCGACCAAATCAGTGAGCTGCGCCGAGTCACTAGATCCCATGGTTATGTCGAAGTTGTTGTGCGTATCCTTGCGTGTCCATAGTTGGTCCTCGAAGGTGATTATGGTTTTACGGGCCGCAAGGATTACATCAATCTGGGCTCTAGTCAGGTCGCTATTGTTCATGGCCATGATTAGTGCCTTATTTAATAGGATAGGGGAAATAGAGGTGTAGTATGAATTGATATCAAATTGAATAAATTTTTTGTCCTTATTATTCTTGATATCTTTGAACCATTCAATAACTTCACCAGTATTTCCCCATTGTTTAAGGTGTATCTTGTGTTTAATTTGTGGGATGATTTTATCTAAAATTTTCTTGCTGATAATACCAATGTCGGACTTGGAAGGGCAGATAAGTCTTATCGAGGGGTTGCTAATGAAGTCCTCCTTGTGATCCTTCAGAGAGAATCTAGGGGGGTTTGGGGTGTATGATTGTGTATGCCTCTGAAGTCCTAGTTTAGACACTATATTATATCCCTCTATATTAATATCTTCTAAGTTTTTCAAAGTGGTCTACTTGTAGCTTTTATGTAGTTCATTATATATAAACTTTCTATAAGTATTATAATCTAGGCTGTATATGTTATTAGTTTTATCTGCGTGCACAATAATTTTATTACTAGTTTTGAATCCATTAATAGAGGTGTTAAGTTTGTTTAAGAAGGTGTTGCTTCTATTATGGTGCTCATTGTATTTAATGTTCTTAACTAGTTTAACTAGGTCATTTTCAAAGGAGTTAAGTAGTGTGTTATGAGGGGGGCTTTTAAAGGTTTTAAAGCCGAAGGAGTCAAATTTGTTAGTATTATTAACATTGTTAGATCTGTTTCTATCATAATGGAATGTCCTCCATCTCACTCTATTGATAAATGAATTTACACTGTTGATCAGCAATTTCTCATATGTATTCCTGGATGGTATTGGTATGTTCTTGGTTGACATGGGGAGTTGGTCTTTGATTAGCATATTGGTTCATTTATTGTATGTCAGCTCAACAATATGGAGCAGTTAATAGTATTAATTATACTATTTATGGTTATGTAAATACAAAAACGTTTTGCAGTCATATATATTTTTATACAAACCCTAAATAGTGGTAGTCAGTAATATGTTACTACCTTATTACCAGTAAGTTAAGTAGTTCAATGTAAAAACATCAAATGATTTACAGGGCAGTTATATGAATTACAAGAATCAAAGAACTGTTCAAAACATTTTTATGCTTACAACTGTTTCCTCCAAACCGAGGTTTGGTTTATTCGGACCAATTTATTATTGAATGAACACTTATATGACCTCCTTTTCACCCAAGAGACATACAAATACATATGCAAATATTGTGGGTCAACATTCATTACAGCATTTAGAGTGGCAGTACACACTTAGAGATTACATTCATATTAAAAGATACAACATGAAAATAAGCGGTTATATAGTGCAAAGGTTATATGTGTGGCAAGCACGTGAGTCTTGTTTATATAGTGTGGCAGAGAGTTGCGTGTAGTAGAGGCACTTAAGCAGGTAAACAAGAGTGTTAGGTTGGTTGATCTGATGACAAATTCTTTATATGATTGTTATAGTCTGTGTGTGGAGAAATAATATAAGCATTAAAAATAGTGTAAGCATTAAAAATATTAAAAATATTGGAAATGCGCAACGAAGCGATGATATGGACTTCATGCACTTCGACATTTTCATAGTCTGGGGAGCGTATTTTTCAGATTATATGCCCCTCACATAATCCACGACGATTCGATATTGAGCGTTTGACAATCCAGTTAGAGAATCGTAGTCTGATGTTCTTTAGTTCAATACAGGAGGATGTTACGTTTCGAGAATCGACATCGAAATACTACCCGGAAGTGTGTGTGTGGCTAAGGGGAGTTAATGCATGAGGGGAGGTAACTCCGAGGTTTCTATTACTAACTATTAAAATGTGTCACAAAATAGACCCTAACTTATATGGTTATGCGCCATTTCTAAAAAATTTCTAAAATTTAAAGTGTTTTAACTATAGAGTAGTCTATTAAGTTGTGCTGAAGGTGTTCGTATTATTATGGTGATTAACCCCCATAGTAGAGTGCCACAAATGAATATTATAGACGACGAGCGAGGATTCTAAATTAACGATCTCTGTGGTTGCAGTCTACTCAAAGTACCAGGCGTGGTGATTACAGAATCACTTCAACACACAATGATCTCTGGTAAGTTCTGGGTTATCGCTTGCTACATTGGATGTCGAAAGATAATCATCACCAGGGCCGACCAGAGGTCAATCCACAGTCCTCATGACTCCAATCTGACCATCAAATCATCCATATATGTACAACCCATACACCATTTGCAATACATTCATTCCCTGCACTCAGCGTACCGGTCATACTGCTCATCAGCGTTACTAGATTAATTCGTTTTTCATTTGTCCAACGATGGCACTTCCTGCGCACAGCACTAACAAGACAATCAAT
>OZ024744.1:46209136-46334136 GCA_964016885.1 Eledone cirrhosa | reverse complement strand
CAACTGGTTTGAGAGTTTAGTTCTACGTCTCATAAGGATTTTCCTATCTCTGGGAATAAGATTTTTGTGTCTGTTTGCCTCTTTCTCTGGGACAAACTTTTTGCATATAGTGTGTATCGTTGTCATGAAGTGTTGAAATTGTGTGTTAGTGTCTTGTTTGGCGGTGTTTTCACTCCATGTTTCCTTCCGGATTTCACTCTTAATCTTTTTCCAGTTAGCCTTGTAGAAGTTAAGGCTGGATAGCGTCCCGGAGCTTCTTGGTGGTTTTGTCTCTGTTGGTTCTCTTGGACCACATAACATTAGCTCTACTAAGTTATGATCCGAGAGAATTGTTGGTGTCACCTTTACATTGTGGATGAGCACTTCGTTGTTTGTAAAACAGAGGTCCAGGACATTTTCGCCTCTTGTTGGGAGGAGTATTGCTTGCTCCATGAATATATATAAATATATATAAATATATATATATGTATTTATATATATATATTTATATATATATATATATATATATAAATATATATATATTGAGGTTATAGTTCACTTGAAGCATTGTGTAATGAGGTATAAACGTTTGAATATGTGTATTAAAGCCAAAACAATGCAGGTATGGACATAGAAAAAAGAATGCAATTGTAAAAGATATTGTTGACAATTCGTCCTTTACATTAGATTTATTTAAATGTCCTTAATTTTCGAGATAATATCTCTTCTTCAGAGGGAAATAAAGGTCTCAAACCAGCGTTCTAAATATCTTGCCAAACCATGCTGACAAAAATAGTATAGAGTATCTGTTCTAGCTCTAATGTCAAAGAGTTAAAATTACGTGGATAAAGAGTAGTCTCCCTTTAAAGGGGGTTTGTTTAGGGGTTTTTTGGGGGTTTTTTTTAATAATATTTTATATACATGCCTGTTGTGTGGGAGAATGCATGAAGGTGTAAGTATGTGAGTGTGTGTGTGTGAGTGTGAGAAGATAAGTCTATTCGTAAATGTGGGGGATAGGTGTTATCTGGTGTTAGAACTGGTTATGTGTGTGTATGTGTGAGAGAGAATAAGTGGAGGTGTAGGCGTGTGTGTGTGCGCGTGCGTGTGTGTGTGTGGGGTGTGTAAATATGGGGCTAGAAGCCCTATCAGCTTATAAATTGGGTGTTGAGTTCTAGTCTATTATTGATTGGTGGTTGTGTTTTATCTATAATTAATGCTTCCTTAATTCTAAGATTGCCGAGGTTTCTTTCCTTAGTTTCTATCCTAACTGTTATGGTTTTTTCGGTGTTATTACATTTAGCTAGGTGTTTCTTAAATGAGGAAGCGTTAGTATTGAGGTGTTCTTTTATTCTTATGTGGAGTGGTCTGGTGGTGCTACCTACGTAGAAGTTGTTGCATTTGTCACACTCTAGTCTGTATACGACGTAAGCCTGGTGGCATAGGTCTGTGTCGTTGATGGGGCAGTTGGCTAGTCTGCAGCAGTTGTCATGTCTGGTGGAGTGTCTCTTGGCCAGCCGTCCGCGCAGAGAAGGACCCGAGTGGGCCAGTTGGATATCCAGTCCCTCTCGTCTGATGGCTCTGCGGATGGCTGTTGTTGTTTCTTCACTGAAGTGTGGGAGCTTCAGGAAGCAAGTGTTAGTGCCTCGGGTGTGGTGTCCTCTGTTCTTTCTGGCACGGTTTGTGGTGGATGTCGTGTATCCGTTCAGTTTGAGTACTTCCAGGAAATGTGTGGTGTGTGTGTCTCGGTCTCTAGCGTCGGTGCATTTGTTCCGGATACGTGCCAGTTCGTTCCTTATGTATCCGAACTTGGCACCGAGTGGGAGGGCCGATCTGAAATGTACGAACAGGTCCCTGCTGGCGGCTTTTTTATAGAAGCAGGTGTGGATGTTGCCTTCCTCTGTTACCCTGAGTTGGAAGTCCAGTAGGGATAGGGATCCGCGGTCATCGGGGTGTTCCATGCTGAACTTTATACTGGCGTCCATGCTGGAGAATGTTGTGTATATTTTATCTGCCTCCTCACGGGATGATGTAAGGACATTAGAGATAGAACAGATACTCTATACTAATTCCTGTCAGCATGGCTTGGCAAGATATTTAGAACGCTGGTTTGAGACCTTTATTTCCATCTGAAGAAGAGATATTATCTCGAAAATTAAGGACATTTAAATAAACCTAAGGTAAAGGACGAATTGTCAACAATATCTTTTACAATTGCATTCTTTTTTCTATGTCCATACCTGCATTGTTTTGGGTTTATTACACATATTCAAACGTTTATATATATATATATATATATATATATATATATATATATATATATATATATATTTATATATATATATTATATATATATATATATATATATATATATATATATATATATAAATATGTAAATATATATATATATATTTATATATATATATATATATATTTTTTTATCGATCGACTTTCGTCAAATCGGACCAAAAAAACAATTTCTATCGGTCGCAATTCCAGGTAGAAGGAGCAACGGGAAATAAAGTGTCTTGCTCAAGGACATAACGCATCGCCCGGTCCAGGAATCGAACTTACAAACCCAAGATTGTGAATCCAATTCTCTAACCCCTCAGCCACACGTCTTCATATATATATATATATTTATTATATATATATATATATATATATATATATATATTTATATCATCATCATCATCATCATTTTACGTCCTCTTTTCTCTGCTTGCAAGGGTGGGACAGGAACTGATTCTGGCTTGATTTCTACAGCTGGATGCCCTTCCTAACACCAACCTCATTTACAGTGAGTGATGGGTGCTTTTATGCCGTGGCACCTCCACGACCACTTTGCACTGGAATTATATGGACCCCAGTCCCTATCATCTCATTTCGACAGCTGAGTAAACTGGAGCAATGTGAAATAAAGTGTCTTGCTCAAGGAAACAACACATCACCCGGTCTGAAAATTGAACTCACAACCTTTCGATTGCAAGGCCAATGCTCTAACCACTAAGCCATGTGCCCCCATTGTATATATATATATTTATATATATATATTTATATATATATATTTATATATATTATTAGGGTAAACATTGATGCAATTCAATTCAAGCACTCAACGTACTTTTTCTACATAGGAGTGACGGAGTAAATATCGAATAAGGAAAAGCGAAGTAATTTCAGATGTTCAAGTCCTTTAATAATAATGCTGTGATATATATTTCAATGACGACAGTGGCCACACTGTTCTGTGTGCGAGTGTCGTGACATCATTAGACAGCTCGTTACATAATAAGGTTATGTTTCCGAGGCAATCCAAATTGATCGACATGGGAACGGATGAAATGCTTGCTTTTGGGTTTTTCATCCGTTCCCCTGTGAGTACCAATTCACCCCCACCGGTCTGCGCAGGCGCATGTCCGAAGGAATTTGAGGGTAATCTACAGTATTCAAGGCATTAGTCAATCTGGTACACAGTCATAATTTCCATCACATGGAACAAAACCAAAGAAAAACAGACATAAATTACACAAAAGTACACAAAAGTACACACAGAAAAACACACATAAAGTACACAATTTCCATGTGATGGAAATTATGACTGTGTACCAGATTGACTAATGCCTTGAATACTGTAGCTTACCCTCCGTTCTAATGTACGGCACTGTCGTTCAATATGTGGATAGAGTAACTGTGACACTAGAACCCCTCTCAGAACTTCTTACTTAAACATCTCTCTCCATATTATTTACTTACTTCAATCTATATTTTTTTCCTCACCTCAATCCGAATTCTCACTTGAAAAAAATGTTTAACTTTTAATTTCTAATTGTTAATTTTTTAATTGTTTAATTCATAATTTCTGATATTTGATTTAGGATTTTAATTTTTATTTCCAGCTCTCACTCTTAATCCAATGTAAAACCATGATACCTAGAATTTAGTTTATTTTCCCTTATGAGTTGATGGTCAGTCCTACTGTCCACGCTAGGTGAGAGGTAGTATTATGAGCTGTAAAAACTAACACTCTCCCATCCCCTCTGGCTTTCGGCTGACTGCCACAGTCGGGATGGGTAGCAGTAAACTATGGTACAGGCCTAGGTGGGCCATTGTGTGGCTGAGAGGGTGAACTGACTAAGCGAATTTCGTTCAAATCTGCGGTAGCTAATGGTTAACTTCCTTCGGACATGCGCCTGCGCAGACTGGTGGGGGTGAATTGGTACTCACAGGGGAACGGATGAAAAACCCAAAATCACGCATTTCATCCGTTCCCATGTCGATTCAATTTGGATTGCCTCGGAAAGATAACCTTATTATGTAACAAGCTGTGTGATGATGTCACGACACTCGCACACAGAACAGTGTGGCCATTGTCGTCATTGAAATATATATATTTATATATATATATATATATATTTATGTATGTATATATTTATATATATATATATATATATATATATATATATATATATATATATATATATATATATATATATATATATATATATTTATATATATATAAATGAAAAGTACAGAAATTGTTGTAGCGAGAAGCTAACAGTATTCCATAACATATATGTGACTATAGCGTCAAAATGGGAAAATAGTTAACATAGGATATGGGAAAAATAATTCAGACTCAATTCAAAAGGAATCAGGATATAGATTTATCCAACAGAATTTAGAGAAATCCAGGGAAAAATCAATAGAGACTTAACTCATGATAAAACAAAGTCTAAAGTACCCAATCTTCAATTTGGGACAACTTCAAATGCTCTGTATAGTCTTGAAAAGACTATTTCACGAAAACTTTCAGTGGGGATGGTCACGGTTGCATTTCGTTCATCAGCAGAGCTCAAGATGGTAACCAAGGTGTCACTGGTAATATGCCAAAAAGGGAATTTAAAAGCAGGCTAGTTTAACATCATGCGTGATTATTAAAATAAACACACATGTGGAAAAGCAGGACTGGTGTCGTCAGAATGAGACAAATGTTTGTTTACATGAAACAACAGACAAAAACATTCAAGATTCACAGAAAAGACGCAATATTTAGACAAATGACAGAGGCAATAAACATAAAAGAATTACAACCAAAATTAAATAGAAAATATGAGTGGAACAGCAACATCACAACTTACAATTAAGGACAAAATGAAAACACACACGCACATAGAACAAACAACCAACCGGTAACATGTAAATAAACAAATAAATAAACGAATATAAACACACACAGACACCCGGATGTGGCGCATGCGCAGACTGAGCACACAACACACACACACAGAAACAAAATGGCGTAGGACAGAACAAAGGAGAAGCACAAAAACAAAGAAAAGAATCCCGAGTCACTGAAGAGGTCACAGTATGTGTGACGAAAGAACTTTGACAATATATAAACAACTATCTGGTTGTGGAACCAACCAACCAGAAATTTATAAATTACTAAATTTATAAATTTATTATAATAAATTGAAGTGAAAGCAACTGGTGCGTGTGTTTCTTATTGGCAACATGACCCTCCCAAAGTATAAAAATATCGGTTTCAACATCCGTTTTCAGATAAAGAATCTTGCTAAACAAATCCAGAAACGAAATATCGTAAGCCTTAGCTAGGCTAACAAGATACTGAAAACCACCATGTTCTGTTGTCTACGAAAAACAATGACATCTCGACAACTACACTTCATAAAAGAATGTGCCTCGTCCCGAGTCTACACCAACACCATCAACACCGATGCAAGAAGATTACAACTCACCAAAAAGCAAGCAGATAGGCTAAAACGAACACTAATTCTAAACATAAAAAGATCTATAGAGAATTAAGTCATCAAGAAAAACATAAGCGTAACCTAATACAAAAAATAACTAGAATCACCACACCAAGAGAAAAACTAATATTTATAAGCCTTATACGTCCTGAAGAACAGTATATTGCTCAAGAATGTGATAAGCACTTTAACAAGAAACTAAAGTGGCTTAAGCAGATAAAACTAAATCAGGATACTGTAGAGAATACCAATAGATATCCCGACAAAATTGACGGTATAAATATGGCCCACACCTCATTAACAGATGAGTTCAAGAACAACAACACAAATATATACGGCAACACGGCAATAGATCCTGATGAATTATCTGTATTACAACTACCGCCGAAATTTGCGACATTCAAGAAGGTAAGTATGATTAGTTGTCTGTCAGAAATAGAAAAATCATTTACAAAATTACGTTGGAGCCTCAAAAACAAAAACAAAAACAAAAGTAACAACATACGCACACACATATACAACACACATCCCAACAACAACAGACACACAGACACAAACAACAATAACAACAACACACACACCAACAATAATAACATACTCAGAAACAACAACAACAACAGACACGCAGACACAAACAACAATAACAACACACACAACAATAATAACACACACGGAGACAACAACAACACACATCAACAACAACAACACACACACATTCAATGCCTCTCACCACCACCACAATCTTAACAAACACACATACACAGAAAACAAGTAATAACAGTAGCACAGAAATCACAGAAATAAGGGAAAGTAATAGGATTAAAAGGAGAAGGGAGACTAGGCACAAATAAAATAACAAAGACGAACACACAGACACACAAAATAGAGTAGATAATAACAATGAGCCAGTGGAAAGAGACAGGAGTAATAATGAGAGACATAGAAACAACCATGAGGCTGTTAGTGGAAATAGAAATAGAAACAAAACAACTAACAATAACAATAGCACTAGTACACATAAAGCAGCAGCCTGAAAATCTACTTTTTATAATCCCTCCGATAAGTCGTTTGACCTGCGACGAGTCCACGCCACGACTTTACCATTTAACAAACGCACGCAATTGCCGTCGCAGGTCGATGAACAAACAGAAGCACAATTTAGTATAGCTAGATCCGAACTTAGAAATATTATAGAACAGTATAGCAAGAAGCATAATAGAATGGAGGCCCAGCAACTGGGAGAAAAATCTGCAAATGGCTTGCGTAAGCTCATGCAGCGCTCGCGTAATGGAGAGCTAGCATGCTTTCCAACAGACAAGTCTGGCAGAATGTCGGTTGACAACCTGCCAAACTACATCCAGGCAATGCAACCCCACATCACTAACACAAGAGAGGTAACACCACAGGAGCATGAGGATAGAGAAAAAGCCCTCAATGCCCATATGGTGATGTGGACGAATATAATGCAGCCCAACAAAAGGACTGCCAACAACTTCCAGGCCTGGAACAATTACGTGCCGGCGTTGTATGGGCTTCGAAAAGACCATAAAACGGGCATTAACCCTATCACGGGACCACCAATACGGCCAGTCTGTGGAGCTAACATTGCTAGTAACTACAGACTGTCCTACTTCCTCTCCCTGATCATACGCCCCATCATTGAAATGTCCACAGATGTATGTGACAGCACGGAGAACCTCCTCAGCAGAATCGGCGATAGTAATCGATCTAGGGACCTAACAAACTGCATAATAGGTAGTATGGATGTTGTGTCCCTGTATCCATCTATTGACGTGGATTTTGCTGTGGAGAAATGCGTAGAAATGATCAGGGAGAGCAATGTTGAGTTCCGTTGGATTGATACCAGTGAGCTGGGACTCCTACTTAAACTTACCTATAGTAATAATTACCTAGACACATATGACCTTAGCAACCTGGGCTCTACAAGACCAGCAAGAGGCAGACCACCTACCATTACCTCAATGGCCAAGAAAACCCACAAAGATAGATGGAACGGGTGGACCAGAGCCATACGGACACCCGAAAACCACGATGAACTGAAGAAAATGATTGCACATGCGGTAGGGGCCAGCATAAAACTAACCCTTAAGGAACATATGTTCAAATTTAATGGAAAAACATATGCCCAAGAGGAAGGAGCAGCCATTGGTGTTAGCATTGCAGGCGAAATAGCTAACTTATTCATGGTATGGTGGGACAGTAGACTTAAGCTTAAACTTAAAGAACAATTAGAAGACCCCTTAACTCTGATAATGTACTCCCGCTACGTTGATGATATAAACATCGTAGTTAAGACACCCCCACTAGAGAACAGTCAGGAACTAGAGAAAAACACAATGGAAAGCATCCAGCAAATAGCTAACTCCATCCTCCAGAGTATTAGAGTTACTATAGACTACCCAAGTAAACACCCCAACCATCGATTACCTGTACTAGACACAGAGCTCTGCTTAGATACCATTAATAACAAAAAACAAATCCTCCATTCCCATTATGCCAAACCCATGACTTCCAAACATCTGATCCACCGAAACTCAGCTGTTTCGGACCATACCAAAATTAATATACTGATTGCGGATTTGGTACGGGTGATGAGAAACGTGTCCCGCATGTTCAACCCCAAAGAACTAGAGAGTCACATACAACACTTCATCCACCGTATGCAGTTCTCTGGTTACAATCAGAGAGATAAAATCAGAGTATATAGAGGAGCCAGAACCAAATAGGAAAAAATGGTAAATAATGACACAAATGTGACCTGCCCCTTGTATAGTAACACATTTTGGAATAGAATAGAAAGAACTAGGAATAAGGCTAATAGAATAAACTCATGGTATGATAGCAATAAATACCAAAGTGTAATGTTCATCGATACAACCCCTAGAGGTGAATTAGCTTACAAATTTAGAAGGGCCTAGATAAACATAAACTCAATATTAAGATAGTAGAAAGACCAGGTACCTCCATAAAACACTTATTAGCAAGACATACCCTTTTCAAAGACCCGCCTGTATAGATAAGAAATGTATAACCTGTAAAATAAGCCCCCATATTAACTGTAAAACTAGAAATGTAGTGTATAGCATAAGATGTACTGAAGGACAATGTAGAGACAAAAATATAGTGTACATAGGTGAGACAGCTCGTGGGTGAAGGGGAACGGATAAATGAACACTGGCGAGACCTTCAAGATAGTAAAGAATCATCTGTACTCTACCAACATGCTAAAATAGAACATAGGGGTAAATTAGAGAACATAGAAATAAAAATAGAATCTACACACAGAAAAGACGCAATGTTTAGACAAATCACAGAGGCAATAAACATAAAAGAATTACAACCAAAATTAAATAGAAAATATGAGTGGAACAGCAACATCACACCTTACAATTAATGACAAAATGAAAACACACACGCACATAGAACAAACAACCAACCGGTAACATGTAAATAAACAAATAAATAAACGAATATAAACACACACAGACACCCGGATGTGGCGCATGCGCAGACTGAGCACACAACACACACACAGAAACAAAATGGCGTAGGACAGAACAAAGGAGAGGCACAAAAACAAAGAAAAGAATCCCCAGTCACTGAAGAGGTCACAGAATGTGTGACGAAAGAACTTTGACAATATATAAACAACTATCTGGTTGTGGAACCAACCAACCAACCAACCAGAAATTAATAAATTCCTAAATTTATAAATTTATTATAATAAATTGAAGTGAAACTATAGGTGCGTGTGTTTCTTATTGGCAACATGACCCTCCCAAAGTATAACAATATCGGTTTCAAGGCACGTTTTCAGAGAAAGAATCTTGCTAAACAAATCCAGAAACGAAATATTTATATATATATATATTTATATATATATATATTATATATATATATATATATATATATATATATATATATATATATATATATATATATAAATTATATTTATAGTTGTTGGGATACAACAAGTAAATATTTTTATAACTGATATAAAGCACTGGACAAATTTTTGGAGTAGATATACGATATTAATAAATGGAAACTATATTCACTGAAATTTCTCTGTTTTCTCCAGGTTTTTTCGAGAAGAGATCTTAAAGAATTCCATTTTTTCAGTTATAATGTAAAGCGCTCAACAATATAGAAGCAGAATATATGCAAAAGTTCTATTTAAAGTTGTTGAGATACAACAAGTAAATATTTTTATAACTGATATAAAGCACTCGACAAATTTTCGGAGTAGATATACGATATTAATAAATAGAAACTATATTCACTAAACTTTTCTGTTTTCTCCAGGTTTTATACAGAAGAAGAGATCTTAAAGAATTCCATTTTTTCAGTTATAATGTAAAGCGCTCAACAATATAGGAGCAGTGCTTTTAGGGGCCTAAGTCGGGGGACAGTGACGAAGGCCTGTAGCCGGTTCCGAGGCCGCCTTGAGGTCATCATCAAAGCCAATGGCGGGTTTATCGAGTGAGATCGAAAGAACAAGTCATGAAGACAAACTGACCCAAGTTTGATAAATAAAACTTAAAAAATAAAACTACTGTGTTATTTTTTTCATAGACAGTAATCTTGCGAACAGATATCGTCCGCACCCTGTATATATATATATATATATATATATATATATATATATATATATATATATATATATATATATATATATATATATATATATATATATATAGGAGGTTATAGTTCACTTGAAGCATTGTGTAATGAGGTATAAACGTTTGAATATGTGTAATAAGGCCAAAACAATGCAGGTATGGACTCAACAATATCTTTTACTATTGCATTCTTTTTTCTATGTCCATACCTGCATTGTTTTGGCCTTATTACACATATTCAAACGTTTATATATATATATATATATATAACGGTCACGTGATGCGCATGAAAGCCGACAACTGTATAAAAAAGTGCAGGGCAATAAAAATAGACAGTAGCCACGGAGATAGGCAGACCCAGAAAGATCTGGGACGACTTGCTAAATTCCGACCTCACACACTTACACCTCTCCAAGACAATGTCACTGGACCGAGATCTTTGGCGCTACACAGTAATACAGAAGACCCACCTTGCCTAATTACAAAGCGAAACCTACTACAGTCAGTAGCCACCTCTAACAAAAATACACCCCGGCCCCACTACCCCCACCCCGTCCACACCACCCCTTCCAATGTAAAATTATGTTGGTACCACAGCAGCATCCAGTCCGAAACAAATGAGGGCGTGTAGGTATCACGATAAAACACACACAGTCCACGCTGTTATGTGGCCGTGTAGGTAACACGGTGAAAACCTCCCAGTCCGCACTGTAAACGCGGTTGGTGTTAGGAAGGGTATCCAGCCGTAGAAAACCCACCAGACCGTCCTATACGAGCAAGACAACCAATCTTGCCTCATGTGGGAAAATTCCCGTCCAAACCCATGCTAACGTGGAAGATGAACGTTAAACGATGATGATGATGATGATGAAAGCATAAATCAATTGAGAGAGAGACTGAGCATAAGAGGAATCAAATGCTGTGTGCAGGATAGGTGGTTGCGTTGGTATGGACATGTGATGCGTATGAAGGATGACAGCTGCATAAAAAGGTGCAGAGCACTAGAAGTCAATGGAAACCGCGGAGTGGGGAGACCCTAGAAGACCTGGGATGAGGTGAGAAAAGCCGACCTTACCCAATTACACCTCTCAAGGGCGATGACACACGACCGTGACCTCTGGCGTCACGCAATAATACAGAGGACTCGACCCGCCACGGGTACAAGCCGAAGCTGAAGCATATAGACAATATGCCCCCACACCCTCCCACTGCATGATGATGATATGTGTATATTATTATTATTGTTGTTGTTGTCATTATTATTATTATTATTGTTATTGTTATTCCTTGAATCTCAGTCATTGATGTTGGTTAACTGGAAAGTCCGTTGGATTGAATATCAAGCCACTACCTGCAGCCTCAGATATTCAGGACGTATCGGAGGGTTCTTGCCGTTCCAAGCAAGCATGCCTTTTGAAGCGTTCCAAAAAGCGTGAAGGGGCCGATTTTCTTTAACCATCCCTGGAAACCTTTGGAGATAGTCCCCAGTGCGCCTATGACAATCGGGATCACTTTGACTTCATGGCAGTTCCAAATCCTTTTCACCTCCCACTTTAGGTCCTGGTATCGGTTAATTTTCTCCCTCTCCTTCTCTTGCACTCTCGTGTCGAACGGGCAGGCCACATCCACAATCAGGCACGATCTTTTTTCTTTGTCCACAACCACCAGGTCAGGTCTATTGTGTTCCAGTTTTTTGTCCGTCTGTATCCTAAAATCCCACAGCACCTTCACCTGACTGTTCTCCATCACCGCCTCTGGCCTATGCTCATACCATTTCTCAGAATGTGGTAGATTGTTTACTTTGCACAGGTGCCAGTGGATCACCCTGCCCATCACATCGTGTCTCCAGCCCTTATAGTGGGTCTGGGCTAGGTGTTTACACTCGGACACAATGTGAGCCACAGTCTCCTCTTTCTCTCCACAGATCCTGCACAGTGGGCTAGCCTCCTCCTTGTAGATATGGTGCTTCAACCACTTCGTTTTGAGGGCCTGCTCCTGCGCAGCCATTAGCATTCCTTCTGTAGCCTTTTTGAGGTCTCCTCTTCTCAACCAGTTCCATGTCTGTGGATCTCTAAATTCAGTTTTCTCAAAGAAGGTACTATGAAGGGATTTTCCCTTAAGGCTGCTCTTCCTCCTTGATGTTATTTCCTCCTTGGGTATCCCCTGGCCTACTGTCCCCTCCTTCAGTACAGCTCTGAGCATTGGCTCCTTACTATAGGTCACGTATTTGTATAGGTTGTTTTTCTCCATCCGAACACAGTCCTCTATGCTGATAAGACCTCTTCCACCCTCAGATCTCCTTAGGTAGAGTCTATCGACATCACTCCTCTTGTGGAACATGTTGTAGATAGTCAATAGCTTCCTAGTCTTCCTATCCATTTCTTTTTGTTCAGCAACATTCCATCTCAGAATTCCCGCACTGTACCTAATAATAGACACAGCTCGGGAATTTACTGCGCTTATGGCATTTCTGCTGTTCAGATGTGACTTCAATACGCTCCTTACTCTCCGAATGTATTCAGTTCTTAACAATTCCTTCATTTTTTTGTTCTTTATGCCATCAGCCTCCAGAACGCCCAAATACTTGTATCCTTCCTCAGAGTCAATTTCCTTTATCATCTCACCTGTTGGTATCTGGATCCCGTTACTTCTGCTCAACTTACCCCTCCTCATCACAATGACTCCACATTTACCAATACCAAACTGCATACATATATCACTGCTGAAAATACGGACAGTGTCAACAAGCACATCCAACTCCTTCTCACTTTTCCCGAAGAGCTTAAGATCGTCCATGAAGAGGAGGTGATTGATGGTAAGCTCTCCCCTTCCCAACTTGTATCCTGCTCTCACTTTTCGCAGCATAATGGTCAAGGGCATCAGGGCAAGGACAAACAACAGAGGGGACAGGCTATCTCCCTGGAAGATACCTCTCTTGATCTTCACGCTTCCCAAGGATACTCCAGTTGATGTCAACTCTGTCTCCCAGGACCCCATACTCCTGCCCAGCAACTGTCTGATGTTATCTGCCACCCTGAAGATCTCCAGGCTTTTGGTGATCCAGGAATGAGGCACCATGTCAAATGCCTTTCTGTAGTCTATCTATCCCATGGCAAGATCAGTGTGTCTCCTCCTGCAATTCCCCATTACCATCTTATCAATAAACAACTGGTCCTTTGTACCACGTGACTTCTTTCGGCATCCTTTCTGTTCGTCCGACAACAAGTTGTTTGTGTGGAGGTGATGGTAGATTTCCTCAGACACAATGCTCGTCAACAGTTTCCACATTACGGGCAGACATGTGATAGGTCTATAGTTGGTAACATCATTACCCTTGATTCGGTCTTTCATTATCAGAACTGTAGTACCTTTTGTCAACCACTCTGGCACCTCACCCGACACCAAGCAGTCATTGAATATGGCCGTCAGCTTCGGGTGGAGGGATGTTAAATGTTTAATCCAATACCCCTGCACACCATCTGGGCCTGGTGATTTCCAGTTGGTTAGTTTTTTGGCTTGCCCCTTAAGAGTTTCAACTGTGATACTCAAATCAGTCTGTTGCTGTGCCTGCTCACCGATCTCCCTCTGTACTGTCTCAATCCACCCTGCCTGGGCATTGTGTCTAACATCCTGCTCCCATATTCCTCTCCAGAATGTTTTAGCTTGTTCCGCCCCAGGGATCAAGTCGTTGCCTCTTTCTTTCCCCTCAAGCTGTCCAAACAGCATCTTCTGGTTGTTGTCGAACATGCGGTTCTGTTTATACTGACTGACTCTGTTCTCGTATCGCCTGATTTTGGCACTCTTTGCTACAATGCGTTGCTTCAATTCCTCTATGATAATATTTAGCTTTTTACTCCTAGTTTTGTATTTTATTTCCAGTCTATTTTTAGTGCCTATGTTTTTTAGTGTCCCATTCAGTAGTGACTCAAGCTTTCCTATGTCATTTCTCATTTCCCCGATTTGCCCACTCAGTCGCTTCTTCCACCACGGCTCTGCTCTTTCTTGTCTGTTGTTTCCTCTCGCTTTTATACCAAGTAGTTTCCTCACCGTATTTGCTGTTGCTTTGAGGATATTGTTGCACTGGTGAAGACTCCTCGCCTCAAGGTATGGGATGACTTTGTTTACCTTAGCTGTTGTTTCTTTTAACTTTTTCCTGTCTACAAATCTTAGGTTCATAGGTCTCCCACTATCATTGTTCAACTCATCTACCACTAAATTTAGGATGTCAACCGAATCTTGTCCTAGCCCGTCAGCATTCATCTCCTCAGTGGCCGTATCTCTGTTCCAGGTATTATTTATCTCAGTATTCAGATCATTGTCTGCTTCGGGTGGTTCCTCCGTTCTCAGGACCTCCTCACCTTCATTTCCCGCCGGCTCGCTTGTCTGGCATACTACACCCGCCATCTCCAAGCCATTCTCTCTGCTCAGTTCCTCCAGTTCCAGCTCGCTTATCCACCCATTAGTTCTTATTACCCGAGCCTGCCCGGCCAATTTTTGTTCATCTAATTTAAATAAACCAATCTCGTTCCAGATGTTATGCATCCGTCTCCTGTAGCCCCTCTCCTTGGGGTTACTTTTCAGGTAGCATTGCATAACAGTTCTATTCAATTCTTTCGTCCAGTTGGTTCTGGCCCCTTTCCTTCTTCTTCTTCCTCCAACATCAGCAGTATTTGGTTGACAGTCAGGTTCCTGCTGCTGAGCCAGGGGGCACCTGTTGGGTGAGAGTCTGTCACATGACGTTCTAGTCTCCATTTCACCGTTATTCGAACTGTTTATGTTCGATATTTAAACACTCTTATCGAGGATTGGCGAATGTATGTTTACATAGCCATCTGTGGATCCGCCATCCCACTTGGCCCTTGTGTGGCATTATCACCACGCTGTATACGGACACACATAAACAAACAAACACACGGGCAAAAAGGGCCCCAAAAATGAATAAGCATAAGTTTCATTGTAATGTAGTATTCGAATGTCTGACTTAGTTTTTGTTTTTAAGTTTTACTTTTTCCCCCCTCTTCTCTGTCCGTCCGCCTGCTTCTCTCTTCATTCTTATTTTCTTTACGTTTTTGGGGTTTCTTTTTTTGTTTTTGTTTTTCTCTGTTTTTCTCGTTTTTTACTGTTGTTGCTGTGCTGCTTTTGTTGTTTGTTTTTTCTTTTTTCTTTTGAGTCTATCTATATATTTTGATGCCTTCCTCTTTGTTAGTAGTAGGAATTCTATAATGTGGAAGTGGTAGCCAGCAGAGACTGGCGGCGTTGGCGATACTGAGACAGTGGTGGTGGTGATGTCGATACCGAGGCAGTGGTGGCGGTGATGCGACCGTATTACTGTAGTGATGGTGCTGTAGCGGTGGCAGCAGCAGTGAAGGAGTCAGGGGGTGGTGGCGGCGGTGATGGGATAGTGGTGGTAATGATGGCCGTAGTGAGCGGTGGCGGTGAAGGTGAAAATGCTGTTGTGTTTAGTGTACACAGATGATGGGGTGGGTGGTGTATCTAGTTTCTGGTGTTGGTGAGTTTCGCTGTCCTATATAGTGTAGCCAGAGGAGAGGAGGGGGGGGTTCTTCTTCTTCCATTTATAGCCATTTTATTTTTTTTTTTTGGATATACAGTGTACAATACAAAGTTGAATATTTGAATATTTGAGCCGTATTACTGTAGTGATGGTGCTGTAGCGGTGGCAGCAGCAGTGAAGGAGTCAAGGGGTGGTGGCGGCGGTGATGGGATAGTGGTGGTAATGATGGCCGTAGTGAGCGGTGGCGGTGAAGGTGAAAATGCTGTTGTGTTTAGTGTACACAGATGATGGGGTGGGTGGTGTATCTAGTTTCTGGTGTTGGTGAGTTTAGCTGTCCTATATAGTGTAGCCAGAGGAGAGGAGGGGGGGGGGGTTCTTCTTCTTCCATTTATAGCCATTTTTTTTGGATATACAGTGTACAATACAAAGTTGAATATTTGAATATTTGAGCCTTATAATTATTGTTATTATTATTATTATTATTATTATTATTTTTATTATTATTATTATTATGTTTTTTTCTCTTCTTCTCGTCCAATGGCCATACTCGATAACGAAGGGGCAGCCATCATAGATATTTATATATAGATATTTATATGTATGTATAACATATGTATAGATATTTATGTAAATATATATATAGAGATATATATATATGTAAATTATTCAGAATATTAATAAATGAAGACATTCACGTATCAAAATATATGTTTTATTATATATATTTCGAAGGTAATTTGCTGTTTTTTCAGTACGTCTTCGTCAGATAAAATACATGAATTGATGTATAACATACCTCAATGATCTTGATGGTTCAATTGAACCATATTAATCTTTGGTATATATATATGTATGTATATATATCATCATCATCATCGTTTAACGTCCATCTTCCACGCTAGCATGGGTTTAGATGGGAATTTTCACACTTGACGCAAGTTTGGTTGCCTTGCTCGTATAGGACTGTCTGGCAGTTTTTCTACGGCTGGATGTCCTTCCTAAAACCCACCACGTTTACAGTGTGGACTGGGAGGTTTTTACCGTGTTACCTACACGGCCACATTACAGCGTGGACTGTGTGTTTTTTTGTCGTGACACCTACACGACCTCATTTATTTAGGACCTGATGTTGTGGTACCAACATAACTTTACAAAGAAAGGGTGGTGTAGGTGGGAATTGGGATCGAGTAGGGGTAGTGGGATGGGGGTGTATATTTGGTTATTAGGTGTCTACTGACTAGGTTTCGCTTTGTACATAGGCAAGGCGGGTCTTCTGAATTACTGAGTAGCACCAAAGATCTCGGCCGAGTGATATTGTCTTAATGTATATATATATATATATATGTGTGTGTGTGAAACTGTTCTTACACCCATTATTCAACTGGCCCTTTGTTTTGAGGAAAAAGCCTTTAGTAAGTTGCAGTAGCATCCTGAACCTTTTCCATTCCATGTTCACTCAGGCTGCTCTACTTTCAGAACACCCACCTCCACTGATGATATCATCACCCAGGTAACAGTAGCTGGCTACCTCTTCTATGTGACCCTCCAAGAGTTTGTTAGAGCTTGTTTCCTGTGAAGACGTGTGGCTGAGTGGTTAGAGAATTGGATTCGCAATCGTGAGGTTGTGAGTTTGATTCACCGACCGGATGATGCGTTATGTCCTTGAGCAAGACATTTTATTTCACATTGCTTCTTCTACCTGGAGTTGTGACCGATAGATAGTATTAGCAATTGGAAAGACCAATGGAAATATTGCTTCCTCCGTCTGATTTGACGAAAGTCGATCATTGCTTCCTGTGAATGTTTGCTGCTTACTGCTCCTGTGCAATGGCCACATGTAAAACCTATATTCTTAGCTAACCTACATGAGATCCCACTACATCTCTTGTGTATCCATTGTTTGTATTTTGGACAGAGAATGGAATTTCTACCTACACTTTTATAGCACAATGAGCAAGGCCATTTTTCTGATGGGATCGGGGCCCTGTTTTCCCTTCTACTGATACTACTCCTAAACAAATGAAACACTAGTGGAGTCGTAGGGGTACTCTAAGTGACATACAGTATTTCTCGGGCATATTGTAAAACCTGATGGAGCCCATCACCTCTCTCATCTGAACACAATTGAGATCTGAATAAAACTTCAAGTGAAATCAGATATTGTATGGATTCATATAGACTCGTAAACCCTGGTCTAAACACAGCCAATTTCTCCCAGAGAAAGATAGAAAAGAAGTAAGAAAAAGATATAGAGGAACAATTGACTCCTACTAATAAAAAGATGGAAGTTAAACTGGTGTTGACATGTCACCAGGAGAGGAGATGATTGCTCTGTTAGAAAGTCCTATCAGAATGAATTTTTCACTAAACTGCCATAGAGCACACCTCTCTAGAGATAGAAGGATAACATTTATAGAGCATGCTGGAATACCAGTTTACATTGGAGAGAATTACTCTGGACAGGAAAGTTGATATCTACAGTTTAGTAATATAGAGATATAAAATTTCCACTGTTAAATCTATCTCTGTTTCTTAAGTATTCTCTATTATATCATACTCTTTCTTTCTTATTTCAGAATATCAGATGACATTGGGATAAATTATTATTTTCAATCTTGGATACATCACCTATATTTATCATCATTTGAAGACTAAAACTTTTCAAACAGAACTCATATAACACTGTTTATATAAATCTGTAGTCGTATTACTGTGAAATATTTCCTCAAAGCTGAGTTTATTTTCTTCACTAAGAGATGATTTTGTATTTTTACTAAACTTGGATGAAAAAGAAGTTTGTATTATCTTCAGATATTAAATCAAATTACAGTTGAGGGAAATATAGAAGATATATTTTTTAGGAATATAATATAAAAAATATTACAAGAAAAACATTTGTATATTCTGTTGAAGAAGAAATCATTATGGAAAATAAATTGAGTGAACAGTTTAAAGGCGAAACACAATCGAAAATGTTTAGTATTCCTGGTGATATGACAAAGGTTGGAGAAGAGAAGCCATATTACTGCAATAACGTAGTACCTTAACTACTCACAAAGTTATACATACAAGAGATAAGCCATATCACTGTGAGTTCTGTGGGATATCATTCTCTCAATGTAGTGTCTTAACTAACCACAATCGTATGCATACAGGAGAGAAACCATATCACTGTGATATCTGTGGTAAATCATTCTCTCAAATTCATGCCTTAACTAGCCACAAACGTACCCATACAGGAGACAAGCCATATCACTGTGATATCTGTGGTAAATCATTCTCTGAAAGTACTGCCTTAACTAGCCACAATCGTACCCATACAGGAGACAAACCATACTATGATATCTGTGGTAAATCGTTCTCTCTAAAAGGAAACTTAACTTCTCACAAACATATACATACAGGAGATAAGCCTTATCACTGTGTGATCTGTGGTAAATAATTCTTGCGGAAAGGTCAATTAACTTCTCACAAACACCCATACAGGTGAGAAGCCACATCACTGTGAGATCTGTGGCCAATCATTCTCTCAAAGTAATACCTTAACTACACACAAACGTATACATACAGGCGAGACGCCATACCACTGTGAGATCTGTGGTATATCATTCTCTCAAAGTAGTACCTTAACTAGCCACAAACGTATACATGAAGGAGACAAGCCATATCACTGTGATATCTGTGGTAAATCATTCTCTGGGAAAGCAACCTAACTACTCACAAACTTATACATGCAGAGGAGAAATCATAACGCATTGACATCAGTGATAAATCCTCTCAAAATTGTGAATTAATGAGTATACAAGTATATATCAGTGTAATATATGTGGTAAATCGATGCTACATTAACTTCACACAAACATATACAAGTGGGAAGCCATATCACTTTGATATGTTTGGAAAAATATATCTTTTAATGGAGCAATTTAACTAAATATATGCATAGATGAGGGAAATCATATCATCATCATCATCATTTTCCGTCCGCTTTTCCCTGCTTGCAAGGGTGGGATGGGTCCTATTCAGCACAACATCTCTCCACTTGTCACGGTCCTTCGTCATCTCCACCGTGAGCTTCAGAGGTCTGCTCTCACCACCTCCGCACATGTAAATCTTTTTCTAATTTTGGTTTTACTAGACACTAACATACGGGAGAGGAACCATATCACTGTGATGTCTGTGGTAAATCCTTCTCTAAATGTTGTGGCTTCACTAGACAGTAACATATACAGGAGAGGAACCATATCACTGTGATGTCTGTGATAAATAATTCCCTTGTAAAGATTACTTAATGCAACACTATCAGACAAGATAAAAACCATGTCACTCACCTAAAATAGTGCCGCCAATGTTGTTAATATTTTGAATAAAACTGTTTTACTAAGAAATTATTCTTCTTTCATTTTATTTGTAGAAGTTGTAACGAAGACTTGTGCTGACAAAACTGTAGCGTTCAGAATTTACATACTTTATATATATGTGAATGTATGTGTGTAGAAATTGTTGTCCATGTATATGTTTATCTGTGTTTGTATATAAGTATTTGATTATATATGTGTGTATATGTACGTTATCTTCATCAACATCATCACTGTTTTTATGTCCGTTTTTCCATTCTTCCTTTGGTTGGACAGGTCCTTCTCAACATGGCATCTTTCAACACGTCGTGTTCCTTTGTCATCTCCTCTGTCAGAGTCAGTTATTTGAAGTCAGTTCACACAGCCTCTGTCCAGGTCTTTCTTGGTCTACCTCTACTATGGCTTCCTTTTACAGGGATTTCCTGGCACTTCATTACCCAGTGGTCATTATCCATGTTCATCCCATGTCCGTACACAGTCTTCTCTCTTACACACCACTTCAGCTCACTCTTAAACCCAGCTTCTTCTTGAACTTGTCCAAACTCTGCCTTTCTCTCACACTTACACAACATATCCTACAAAGCATGGTTTTTTCATTCCTCTCCAGTCTACATATCCTCTGCAGTCACAACCCTTGTTTCGTTACCATGCATCATTGCACATCACCCACATGTGTCATACTGTTGTCCTTTTGTACAGAGAGAGAAACCTTTTGTGGTCAACTGTTGCAGTAGCTCTCTAAACTTTTTCCATCTTATCCTTATTCTAGCTATTCATCTTTCAGAGCAGCCCCCTCCACTGCTAATTAAGTCACCTAGATTGCAAAAGCTATCAACCCCTTCTATGTGTGTATAATCTAGTATATAAATGGCAATTTCTGTCTGTCTGTGTATCTATGTATAACTAGATGGTGCCTACACCAGCGATCAGATCCTGATGAAACTTTACACACATGTTAAGTTAATATTCAGAAACAGGACTGGCTAATTATATTTCAATAAAAATCAATAATGGAACCCCTGGGGACATCTTTACAATGGAGGAGGAAAGAGAAGACATTTCAGTGAGAGAGGGGGAAGAGGAGATACTACTACTGTATGTTAAACCCTCTCTCCCACTACTCCCCTTCCTCCTCCCACAACTCAGTCCTCCAAAACGAGGCAACAAGTTACTAAAAATATACATAAAAAAATTTCAACCAAAGTAGACGACATTGTGTGTCCTTGATTATTCTCCATTCTGTAGAGAAAGAGAGAGAGGGGTTGAGAGAGAAAGAGAGTGTGGGGGATTGGGGAGGGGAGAAAATGATAGCGTTCGATAACTTTAACTTTTATTTATTTATTCTGTACACACTGTTTAACTCTCCCCCTTCCTCAACTTTACGTCTCTTTCTCTCTCTCTTTCACACAAGTCGTACTGTGACTGTGTGTGTTGTGTTGTGTGTCTGGGGAAGTTACAATGTCCACATACACACACACAAACATGCATCTCTCTCTATATATATACACATAAAACTGAGGATGTGTGTGTGTATGTCCGTACCTACATTACTTCTACAGTTTGCAACCGATTTTCTTCAAATTTGGAACAAACATGGGTTATGTTCCCAGAAGTGTTGTGGACTCATAAAGCTTTCCATTTTTTCTCTAATGTGGCCCCTAGGTGGACGAAGGCTGTCTCTGGATCACCGTGACAATCACGTCACATGTGCAAAATTAAATAATTGTTGGTTAACATTTTACTCATCTTAGTGTGCTACGTCCTCTTTCCTTAGATAAGGCCTCCAAGGAAGAGATCCGCCATTGGTCGAAAAACAGCGAAAGCTGAGAGAGGGAAAAGAAGAAAAGCAAAGGAATTGTTAGTGGAGGCTGCAATTAAACGATCGCAAGATGCTGAATGTAAAGCTACTGCAAGAGTGTTAGAAAACTACGAGCAGTGTTGTATTTAAGACATAGGTTACTTATGTATTTCGGATGGTCATTGGCACTTTCATTTTTCCAGATATTGATTATAGAGCCCCCGGGGCAGATAACCCCCTTTACAGCTTCCTTGGAGTCGACTGAAGCACTGTAGTGCATTGCAACAAAACGTCATAACTTCTAGAGTTTGCAACTGATTTTTACCAAACTTGACACATGGGCTACGTATGTGTTACAGATGAATTGGGCATATTGAGTAGGGGACCCCTGGGGGCTGGAACCCCCTTTTTGAAAAAGACGATTGTGTACAAGTATAGTTTTCGAAGCAGCACTGAGTTATTGACATGAATACTACACATGACAGCTATTTAATGCCTGAGATACGCCAGGTACCTCTGCTAGTTACATATATAATTAAGACTGACAATTCCACCACTAAAGATTTACCTCCCTTTTTAACAATATGAAACTCTGCTCTGTTTGAGGTGAAAATTGTTGGAGGAAAGAACTTCCTTTTAATATATTTTTCAGCATGCCCAATGAAGGGTCTGTTTGGAAGTCCCTCCCGCCATTAAACAGTGGTGGCCATAAGTGTACTCGGAAACCAATGGTCACACATACATGTTATGTGTATGAAACATTATTTACTCTAAATAGACTATGGGTCCACAAGAGATTTAGTGGGATACAAGGTGAGTTAGCTAAGACCGTAGGTTTTACATGGGGTCATTGCACTGGAGCAGTGGAAGCAATCGCTTTTAGGAGACAAGCTCTATCAAACATTTAATGGGTTCCGTAGAAGCAGTTGACAGTTTCTGTTACCTGGGTGACCAAATTAACAGTGGAGGTAGGTGTTCTGAAAGTACAGTAACTAGAGTAAGAACAAGATGGCAAAGGTTTAGGGTGCTACTACTGCTGTTAGCTACAAAAGGTTGTTTCATCAAATTGATGTGTGCATATGAACAACAGTGCTGCATTGCAATGAGATGTGGGCGGTGTGTGCAGAGGACCTCCGAAGATTGGACAGAAATGAAGCTTGAATTCTCCAATGGATGTGTAATATTAATATACATGAAGAGCAAAGTGTAAATAATCTGAGAGAGAACCTGGGCATGAGAGGGATAAGATACATTATGCAGGAGAGGAGATTGCTGTGGTATGGACATGTGATGTGTATGAAGGTAGAGATGCTGTATAAAAGATTGACTGCTTGAAATTGATGGAAGAGGAAGACCTAAGAAAGCTTGGGATGAGGTGATAAAAACTGACTTGACACCATTGTACCTCTCAACGGTGATGAGACAAGATTGAAATCTCTGGCGTTGTACAGTACTGCAGGAGACCTGCATTCCCATGTGCACGGGATGAAGCAACATTTAGTGGTTTGAAGTATGCTCCAATTTTCTTCCACCCCACATCTTAACACTTCACCCCCTTACCAGCTAAGTACACCACCCTGACCCACCTCTCCAATCCCCACCCTACATACACACAACCCCACCCCCACTTTCACATCTGATACACCTCTCTTGACCAACCCATGTATACAAGTATGGAAAGCTTAACATGCTCTCCTCCAATGCTGCTGAAATGGCTAAAAGCCCTCAGGCAACCCTGTAAGGTGGTCGTGCAGGTGTCATGACAAAAGAGCACCAAGTCCTCTCTGTTAGGTAATATGACAAAAGAGCACCTAACCCTCCCTGCAAGGTAGTCATGCTGGTGACATGACAACTAAGCACCCAGTTCACCCTGTGACTTAGATATGACAGGAGACCCTTAGCCCACACTGTAAAGTGGTCATGCTAGTGGCAAGACTGAAGGGACCCAAAGCAACCTTCAAAGTGGTCAAATGGTGACATGACAAACAGCACCATGCCTGCTCTGTTAGGTGGTGGTCTTGATGGTGAGACAACTAAAAGCACCCAGTCCACCCTGTAGGTTGGTCATGTTAGCAACACAACAATAAATGCCAAGTTCTCCCTGTAAATGTGGTTGGAGTTAGGAAGGGCATCCAGCCGTAGAAATTAAGCCAGAAATGTTTCTTGCATGAGCCAGACACGGTCATTTGATCTAACTTTTCACACAACAGGACAACTCGTCCGACCCATGCTAGTTTGTGAAATGGAACTTAAACTGTGATGATGTATAATATATGATTATACATATATATATATCATCATCATCATCACCGTTTTACGTCCGTTCTTCCACGCTAGCATGGGTTAGACGTTGTGGGCAGTGTCCAGTCAGCTGACCCTGTCTTGCTCATACGGTCCGAGAATTGAACTCACATTTCGATTGCAAGCCCAATGCTCTAACCACTAAGCCATGCGCCTTTATATATATATATATGTGTGTGTGTATATATATATATATATATATATATATATATATATATATATATATATATATATATATATATATATATATGTGTGTATATATATATAAATATGTGTGTGTATATATATATATATATATGTGTATATATATATATATGTGTGTGTGTATATATATATATGTATGTGTGTGTGTGTCTGTGTGAAGTCTAAAATCGGGAGGGGGCTCGATAAGGATAACATATGTATATGTATATATAAGCCGTAGAGCATCTATTTATTAAAATAATGAGTTGCAGAAGATCCCGTTAAGGGTGAAAGCATCGATTCTTCGCTTAAAGAGAGAGAGAAGGAGAATGATATTTTGGCGGTCTTCCAGTTTATTCCGAAGTCTGTACAAAAGCCTTGCTGTTGATTGTATAACTAAACTTTGGAGATTTTAAACAAAAAATATAAGTTTCAATGGATAATATGGCTGCTATTCTTAGCAGTCAGAGAGACTACGTAGAGGTTCTCTTATTGATATATAATTGATATTTTACTGAGTCATACTTTCTGATTTACAATAAATTAAATACGGTTGGAACTGTGTCTGAAGGTATTAAATTATATAAGGGACTTTTAACGTATGACACCGGCATGAGGGTTTAATCATTCCCAACGACACCGGGTACCTGCTGTCTTCATTATAACTTTAATTAATCTAATTTTATCTTGTGTAACAATTATATATATATATATACACGATTTTAATTCCCCGACATCAGTCTTACACTGTCATATCTATTCTTACTTTACAATTGTGTCTACTAAGAGTTCCATTACAATTTGTAGTAGTAAAACTAATATTTCCCATCAAATCTCTGGCTAAATAAATATCTTCAAGGTAATAAATAAATATTTTCAACGTAATTCAACAATTTTTATCATTATTACGTTTTATTCACTAATGTATTATGTTTTATTTTTAAAATATTTTTGACTAACTTTGCTATATTTTGTGTTATAAACCGTCTAGAAATTGTTATTCATACCAGACCAGGAAATATAAATTAAATATAAAAATGACATTATATACACATGTAAAAAAAAAAATATATATATACATGGATAATGTATAGAAAAAAAAAATATATATATTTATCTATACATTATCCATAATAGACAATACATTAACTTATACCTCCACATCTAATGTACACACTCGTAATATATAAATGTATAGATATATATATATATTTATGTATTTACATATTTTATATACACAAACACACACACACCTAGGTATAGGAATATATGTGGATTCATCTATCTAAATAGGTTTGTGTATGTATAATTGTTTAGTGTGTATGTGTATATATATATATATATATATATATATATATATATATATATATATATATATATATATATAAATATATATATATATATATATATATATATATATTTATATATATATATATATATATATATATAAATAAAGTTAAATAAAAGTCAAATGATTAAAATTTAGCTTCGTTTATTATTGCTATATATATTTCAGTGACAGCCATCTTTGGCTGTGACCTCTTCAGGCAGTTTGAATTAGTATGGTATAGACAAGTACATATGTTGTTGAGGTGTATAATATTGTCAATACTCTGATATGCCCAGTTCCTTGTTGGGTTGTTATTTCACTCAGGAACTGGAATCATATCATATCATGATTCCAGTTCCTGAGTGAAATAACAACCCAACAAGGAACTGGGCATATCAGAGTATTGACAATATTATACACCTCAACAACATATGTACTTGTCTATACCATACTAATTCAAACTGCCTGAAGAGGTCACAGCCAAAGATGGCTGTCACTGAAATATATATAGCAGTAATAAACGAAGCTAAATTTTAATCATTTGACTTTTATTTAACTTTATTTTACACTACTCCGGAGTGGTTACATACAGACTAGCTGGACACTCACTGTAAAGTGTCTAGTGAAAAACTCAGTACATGTACATATGTATACATGTGTGTATTTATATGCATACTAGTACTTCCGTATACATATGTAGATGTACACTTTAACTTAATTGTTTAAGCGTCAGTCATACAAAAGTGAGTTAGAAGCGAGACGAAATTTAATTTCGTTTCGTTATTTGTTTTTATATATATATATATATATATATATATAAAAGAATAGAGGTGTAACACACGAGTTATGATATATTGGTAAAAGGAAAAGAAAATGCTGACATATTGTTCCCAGTGAAAAATAGTTTAATTAGGAATAAGTAAAAATTAGTAATAGTATTGGTTAGTATTCAGTTTTGGTTTTAAGTATTACCGGTTGCGCATTTCTAATGCTTTTCAAAAATAATTTTGAGATAGAGCGCCCGTGATGTTTGCTTTAATCTGATTAGTTTTGGAAATTCTACCTGCTTTATGTAATAAAAAGTGGCTCCAGATGTATGAAAAAATTCTTGTGGTCAAAACAATTTTGATTGGTCGGTAGAGGTCATGTGAATGTTAAAAATTGATTTTGCGCCAAATGTAGGTTTGTCTCGGCTGATTGAGAAGTCACTGAAAAATAAGTCTTTCAAGACAAATGTGTGTGTGTGTGTGTGTGTAGTAGTAGTAGTAGTTGTAAAGAGGTTCGTTGTTGTGATAATGGTCAGCAGGGATGTGTGTGCGAACCACAGCCTGTTGACAGTTCAAATGCCTATTAAGACAAGTGTGTGTGTGTGTGTGTGTGTGTGTGTAGCAGAGTAATTCGTGGTAGAGGGATGGTCAGTATGAATGTGTCTGTACGTGTATGGGGGATATTTTAACATGTTAAAAGATATTTTTCAGCTCTTGTTTTATACGGAGAAGTGTGTGTGTGTGTATACGTCTCTTTGTATGTTAATGTACGCGTGTGTATGTGTGTGTGTGTGTATATATATATATATGTGTGTGTGTGTGTGTGTGTGAATGTGTGTGTGGGTGGACCAGTATTTTTGTGATACTGGTAAAATTGGTGTACATTATTCGATATTTTCAGTAAAAACGATTCTCTCAATAGAACATCAAAAACCTTAATAATAAAAGGTGTGAAATGTTATATAGTATTAGCATAATACCAAGGTGTGTGTGAGTGTCCAGATTGTGCGTACTGCAAGGGGAATCCATTAGGCCTTGCCGTATTGGAATACTTGTGTACAAATATGTATGTGCAATGCATGTGTGCGTATATGTATGTGTGTGTGTCGGCACTTTTATATCTATAGACACCAAAAGGTATGCAAATTTGTGTATATTTGTGTTGCACCATAGAACATGTGTGTTTACGTATGTAATTGTGTTTATATGTGGATAGAGATGTATGCTGATGTAGGTATGTATGCTGCCGTGTGTATGTTGTGGGTTCGTCTTAGGGAGAAGTGTTTAGACGGGGTCCGTATTTGTTAATAAAGTGAGATTCCTTGCTGATGCGCTGGGTGTGGGTGGCATTATCTTTAAATTTGTAGAGAGGAAAGATTCTGAAGTTGGGATGATTTTGGGCGGCACAGGTATCAATGTGTTAACTCAGTGGTATTTTCCTGTATTCCCGTATCTGGAGCCACTTTTTTTAGATAAAGCAGGTAGAATTTCGAAAACTAATCAGATTAGAGCAAACATCACAGGCGCTCTATCTCAAAATTATTTTTGAAAAGCATTAGAAATGCGCAACCGGTAAAACTTAAAACCAAAACTGAATACTAACCAATACTATTACTAATTTTTACTTATTCCTAATTAAACTATTTTTCACTGGGAACAATTTGTCAGCATTTTCTTTTCCTTTTACCAATATATATATATATATATATATATATATATATATATATATATATATATATATATATATATATATATATATATATATCATCATCATTTTCATTTAATGTCAATTTTTCCACGCTTGCATGGGTTAGACGGGTCATCCATGCCGAGAGGCAAGTCTGGACAGGGTTGGACTTGTGTCGTATCTTACTCCAGTGAGGACAGTACATTTGGCTAGGTATTTTACAACTGGATACCCTTCCTAACACCAACCACGTTTACAGTGTGGTACTGGATGGCTCCGTTATGAGGAGGGACAGGCGAGTTGACTGCGCCGAACCTGTTTCACAACGTAACTATGTTTTCAGAGCCTAACCTATCTCACCGTGTAGCCACAGTTTGGGGGCCCGGTACTATGTGGCACCATGATGAGGGGTGGCCTAACACAACACAACATTACCACAGTTTTGGGGGCCCGGTACTGGATGACACCACTATGAGGAGGGACAGATGTGGTACCACAGTTTGGGAGTCTGGTGATGGATGGTACCACCATACAAAGGGACCAGTGATACCACTATGAAGAGGAACAAGCCACTTGGCTTCACCAAACCCTCCACGCACCAGACCCTTAGTTCAGCTATTGGATATATATATATAATGGTTTTTACTTTTGGCACAAGGCCAGCAATTATCCTAGTGCATTACTGGTACTTTATTTTATCGACCCCATAACGATGAAAGGCAAACTTAACTTCAGCGGGATTTGAACTCAGATCATAAAGGGAGGTAACTCTATATAATGCGAAGAGCAAAGAAAATATCAGTGTTATGAAAATATTTCCTGGTGGAAGTTCAGGTAAACTCCGGGTTGGTATCCAGTTTCAGAGTGAAAATCCAGCGAAAGATGTCCACGTAAGAATTGATATATATATATATATTAGTCTTCAAATTTATTATTATTACTATTTGGCTCCCTCGGTTGAGCACTCTACTGACTTATATTCATCATGCAGAAACAACATCTGAATATTTCTACAAAGAACATACCCGTACCAAGCAGGAAAACATACCTAAAACTCCTCATACAGAAAACAGACGCGTTCATTAAAAGGTTGCGTTGGCGGGCCTTTTACTTCGATAATCCGCGAAAAGCAGACAACAAACAGGATAAATTTGGATTTAAAACCTATAATAACCCCCCGTGTAACCCTGCATTGCTACCCTTCGAGTATCAAATTTCGGAATAGGAGCAATTCCTTCCAGCAAGACCTGAAGAATAGAATTCGTTCTATTAAGGATTCTAATGCCGTGCACGTCCATTCCGAAAAAACTGGCAACCTATATCAAGTAGAGCACAGTACTTACCATCAACTACTACATAATGCTGTAACTAAGGATTACCGTAAAACTAATCGGTGCGTCATCAATGAAATCAACGATGCTGGGTTTAAAATCACATCTGATCTCAACATCCTGGACCGGACCGAACCTCTGGATCCTATTTCTCCCCACTTTACCCTGAAGGATCACAAATCCAATTTTCCGAACAACCTCTCTATTCGGCTTATTAACCCTGCGAAGTCCGATTTAGGTAGACTTAGTAAGACGATTCTTGATAGAATTATTCCTGAAATTAGAAGTTTGGCCCCTCTTGCACTGTGGAACAATTCCATCGCGGTGATTGATTGGTTCAACGGCATATGTAACAAGGAACATTGCCGTTTTATCCAATTCGACATCAACAATTACTACTCCTCCATCACTTTACCACTTCTCCTTAGAGCTATCAATTTCGCTAAAACACTCAGAGTGGTTAAGGATTTCGAAGTTCATGTCATCCTCAATTCCCGAAAGTCGGTGATTAATTTCGACGACTCTATTTGGATTAAAAAATCCAATCGTACCCCATTCGACGTGAGTATGGGCGCCAGTGATTCTGCGGAGGTTACTGAGCGGAGGTTACTGAGCTTATCGGCCTTTTCCTTCTTTTCTCTATCAAGGACGAATTCCCCAACGCGGGCGGTGGTTTGTACCGTGACGATGGTCTTGTGACCATGACTAAGTGCGGACCTCGTGCTTGCGACAGGTTCAGAAAAGAACTCACAGCCTTCTTTAAAGGCTTCAACCTCTCTATACAGGTTGAGGCCAATCTCTCGGTCGTTAATTACCTCGACGTTATCCTCAACTTATCGAATGGGTTGTATTACCCGTATAGAAAGCCGAATGATACGCTTAATTACATAAGTAAGCATTCCAACCATCCTGCCAGCATAACCAAGAACCTGGCAAGAAACGTTTCGTTGCGGCTTTCCCGTCTTTCCACCAACGAGCGTACTTTCAACGACCATTCCACATATTACAATGAAGCTCTTGCTCGAAGTGGATTTATCGATAAGGTAGCATATACAGAGTACGAAAATAGACCTAGAATAAATAGATCCCGTCGCATTTGTTGGTATAACCCACCATATAATATGGAGGTGGCCACACCATTAGCTAAGATCTTTCTTTCCCTTATTACGAAGCATTTTCCCCCTACACATAAATATAGTAAAATTTTTAATAGAAATACTATTAAAATTTCTTACTCTACGACTCCTAACTTTGCACATAACATCACAGCTTCAGATTTAGCAAAACTACCTAGCCGTAGGTACACGTTCAACCCTGTAGTTAGTACTAACTGTAATTGTAGGAATCGGGTTGATTGCCCCCTATCCGGGAAATGCCTCTCTAGTAACATTGTCTACAAATGTAAGGTTGTAACACCCACGTCCCGTAGGGCCTACATAGGGTTAACTGCCAATAGATTCAAGCAGCGTCTTTACATGCATACCCATTCTTTTCGTTACCCTCTAAGAAGGAATATGACGTCACTTTCAGCTTATATCTGGAGTCTAAAAGACAACCACACCCAATATAAGTTACACTGGGAGATCCTAGCTAGGGCTAGATCGTATAACGGAAATAAAAGACCATGTGACCTCTGCGCCGCTGAGGCCCTGGAAATACTCTACGCTACAGACCACATCTTAAACAAAAAATCTGAGGCAATTTCGGCTTGTAAACATAAATTGCACAAAACTTTCCTGTATTACAGCCCCACGTTATACCCTAACGGATAGTACGATCTATACGTGGACATTTTACGTCTCGATGTGGGAGCTAAGTATATGTTTTGTTTATACCTTTACTTATTTGCATATGTGTATATATATTATCCGTATGTTTTGTGAAGGTACGTATACCTTATCGTACGTATATTTGATTGTTATGGCGTATAATTTTTTTATATATTCTGGTACATATGGTTCGGCTATGTGTATACGGGAGTTTTCCGTCTGTGTGAGTATGCAGGTTCGTACGTATGTAGGGCGTGTGTATATGTGTACTTCATGTTTTGTTTGACTTACGTCTCCGAACATTCGTGTATTTACATGTAGGTATGTGTGTGCGCTTGTTATGTACGTATTTATTTATTTATATACGTTTATATAATTATTTATTTATTTATATACACGCTTACACACACACACATATTTATATGTGCGTGGTTTTGTTTATCTATGGTAAGTTTTTGCGTATGCTTGTGTATGTACGTATTTGTTTGCGTGTATGTATTTATTTATTTCTATTACTTCTGTATTGTATTTATTTACTTTGTTCTTAACTCTGTAGCGGAGATTCATTCGGTCTCCTAGTTAGAATTTAGTCTACAACTTTTGCTATACCATTTACGTGGTTTTGTCTTTGCGTGCTATTGTTCTCCACGCTCCACATATGACGTATTATCTTCGTTTTTTTCGTTCATTGCCAGAGAACGTCTCTATGCACCACCTAAGAGAACATTAGTCTATGACCTCTTTTATCCCATAAACGTGGTTCTGTCTATGCGCGTAATTGTTTTTCACCGCTCCTATTAATGACGTATTATATTCGTTTTTTCCCGTTCTTAGCCAGCGAACGTTTCCACGAACCAAAGTATCGTCTTCCTGTCTTCCTCCGGTTGCAACGTTTTTTGAAATATCCACTTCTGCGTTTACAGATTGACTTTGTTAGTTTCAGAAGATCCCGTTAAGGGTGAAAGCAGCGATTCTTTGCCTAAACTTTAATCTGTTATTTTAATAAATATTTGCTCAACGGTTCTTATATATTTGATATATATTTATCCGTATCGAGCCCTCTTTGGATTTTAGTCTTCAAATTTATTATTATTACTATATATATGTATATATATATACATATATATATATATTCATATATATATATATATATATATATATGTGTGTGTGTGTGTGTGTAAAAGGTAAACTGAAATTACAACACAATCGGTACAGTACATGGAAGGAAGATATTAGGGTAACACTTGAAATAGCACCTGCTATTTCAAGTGTTAACCTAATATATTCTTTCCATGTACTGTACCGATTGTGTTGTTATTTCTGTTTACGTTTTACACATATATATGTGTGTATGTATATATGTGTGTGAGTGTACGTCCATATGTGTATATATATATATATATATATATATATATATATATGTGTGTGTGTGTGTGTGCATGAGTGTACATCCATATATATATAAATATATATATATATATATATATATATATATACATACATACACACACACCCACTCCGTTCTTGTATTTGTCAAGCAAGGTTTCTTACATGAAAACTTGCGTTGAAACAGATATTGTTATACTTTAAGAGAGTCATGCTGCCAATAAAAACTCATGCAATTGTTGGTTTACTCTTCAATTTATTATAAACATCCAGTTGGTTAGTTTATTTGTTTATTGAAAAAGATCTTTTGTCACACATTCTATAATCTCCCCAGTGACAAGGCTGTTATTTAGTATCTGTCCTGTGTTCTGTCCGACACCATCTAGTTTTTGTGAACTCATAAAAACAAGAGAATATTTCTTTTGTTGTTTAGTAAATATTAACACAACATATTAATTACATCTGAAGGAGGTAAGTTGACAAAGATTTACTTAATGTCTATATTAATGTGTGAATAATAGAATTATGTGAACCCTTCAACGATACAGTAATTATATACAAGTGAAAATATAACAACGTTGGAAAGATATATTTCTTCAATATAGTCAATGTTAATCCTAACTTTGCTGACTGCTTCTCTATACATGGCTTTATAATCATCTCTCCAAAACATGTACCAGACAGTGTTTCAGGTAGCTCTTTACAGTATTACAACCTAATTATGTTATCAACGAAACCCTACACCAACAGATGTCCCTTCAATATCTAAACAGCTCCCTGAAACACAGTTACTCAATCCCTATTTTACAGGTTAACCCAGACATAGTCCTAAAGAAAGGAAATCCTTGTGGAATCATAGGGGTACCTTAGTGACATATAACATTTATTGGGTATTTTAGACCTGGTGGAGACCACACCCTTCTTCCAGATCTGAATACACTTGATTTCTTCCCGAGAAAGGGATACATGTGTGTATATATATATATATATATATATATATATATATATATATATATATATATTTATTAAAATAACAGATTAAAGTTTAAGCAAAGAATCGCTGCTTTCACCCTTAACGGGATCTTCTGAAACTAACAAAGTCAATCTGTAAACGCAGAACTGGATATTTCAAAAAACGTTGCAACCAGAGGAAGACAGGAAGACGATACTTTGGTTCGTGGTAACGTTCACTGGCAAAGAACGGGAAAAAACGAATAATACGTCATTAATAGGTGCGGTGAAAAACAATTACGCGCAAAGACAGAACCACGTTTATGGTATAAAAGAGGTCGTAGACTAATGTTCTCTTAGGTGGTGCATAGAGACGTTCTCTAGCAATGAACGAAAAAACGAAGATAATAAGTCATATGTGGAGCGTGGAGAAAAATAGCACGCAAAGACAAAACCACGTAAATGGTATAGCAGAAATCGTAGACTAAAATTCTAACTAGGAGACCAAATGAATCTCCGCTACAGAGTTAAGAACAAAGTAAATAAATACAATACAGAAGTAATAGAAACAAATAAATACTACACGCAAACAGATACGTACATACACAAGCATACGCAAAACCTTACCATGGGTATACAAAACCACGCGCATATAAATATGTGTGTGTGTGTATGCTTGTGTACAAATAAATAAATAATTATATAAACGTATATAAGTAAATAAATACGTATATAACAAGCGCACACGCATACCTACATATAAATACACGAATGTTCGGAGACGTAAGTCAACTAAAACAAGAAGTACACATATACACACACCCACCATACGTACGAACCTGCACACTCACGCGGACGCAAAAATCCCGTATACACAATGCCAAACCCTAAACACCAGAATATGTAAAAATTATACGCTATAACAGTCAAATATACGTACGAGAAGGTATACATACATTCATAAAACATACGGGTAATATATACTTACCTATGCAAATATGTAAAGGAATAAACAAAACATATACTTAGCTCCCACATCAAGACGTAAAATATCCACGTATAGATCGTGCTATCCGTTAGGGTATAACGTGGGGCTGTAATACAGGAAAGTTTTGTGCAATTTATGTTTACAAGCCGAAATTGCCTCAGATTTTTTGTTTAAGATGTGGTCTGTAGCGTAGAGTATTTCCAGGGCCTCAGCGGCGCAGAAGTCACATGGTCTTTTATTTCCGTTATTCGATCTAGCCCTAGCTAGGATCTCCCAGTGTAACTTATATTGGGTGTGGTTGTCTTTTAGACTCCAGATATAAGCTGAAAGTGACGTCATATTCCTTCTTAGAGGGTAACGAAAAGAATGGGTATGCATGTAAAGACGCTGCTTGAAACTACTGGCGGTTAACCCTATGTAGGCCCTACGGGACGTGGGTGTTACAACCTTACATTTGTAGACAATGTTATTAGAGAGGCATTTCCCGGATAGGGGGCAATCAACCCGATTCCTACAATTACAGTTAGTACTAACTACAGGGTTGCACGTGTTCCTACGGCTAGGTAGTTTAGCTAAATTTGAAGGTGTGATGTTATGTGCAAGGTTAGGAGTCGTAGAGTAAGAAATTTTAATAGTATTTCTATTAAAAATTTTACTATATTTATGTGTAGGGGGAAAATGCTTCGTAATAAGGGAAAGAAAGATCTTAGCTAATGGCGTGGCCAACTCCATATTATATGGTGGGTTAAACCAACAAATGCGACGGGATCTATTTCTTCTAGGTCTATTTTCGTACTCTGTATATGCTACCTTATCGACAAATCCACTTCGAGCAAGAGCTTCATTGTAATAAGTGGAATGGTCGTTGAAAATGCGCTCGTTGGTGGAAAGACGGGAAAGCCTCAACGAAACGTTTCTTACCAGGTTCTTGGCTATGCTGGCAGGATGGTTGGAATGCTTACTTATGTAATTAAGCGTATCATTCGGCTTTCTATACGGGTAATATATGCTTGTGTATGTACGTATCTGTTTGCGTGTATGTATTTATTTGTTTCTATTACTTCTGTATTGTATTTATTTACTTTGTTCTTAACTGTGTAGCGGAGATTCATTTGGTCTCCTAGTTCGAATTTTAGTCTACGATTTCTGCTATACCATTTACGTGTTTTTGTCTTTGCGTGCTATTGTTCTCCACGCTCCACATATGACTTATTATCTTCGTTTTTTCGTTCATTGCCAGAGAACGTCTCTATGTACCACCTAAGAGAACATTAGTCTACGACTTCTTTTATACCATAAACGTGGTTTTGTCTTTGCGCGTAATTGTTTTTCACCGCACCTATTAATGACGTATTATTCGTTTTTTCCCGTTCTTTGCCAGCGAACGTTACCACGAACCAAAGTATCGTCTTCCTGTCTTCCTCCGGTTGCAACGTTTTTTTGAAATATCCACTTCTGCGTTTACAGATTGACTTTGTTAGTTTCAGAAGATCCCGTTAAGGGTGAAAGCAGCGATTCTTTGCTTAAACTTTAATCTGTTATTTTAATAAATATTTGCTCTACGGTTCTTATATATTTGATATATATTTTCCTTATCGAGCCCTCTTTGGATTTTAGTCTTCAATTTTATTATTATTACTATATATATATATATATTAAAATTGGTGCTCTGAAATAGCGATATATATATGAATGTATATATAGTCTATTTTGCAATACACTGTATGCTTAATTAAAAGCATTTCGAAGACCTTACGCTATTGTTTTAGAATAGTGACAGTCTCACTTACTTTAAATTTTCTGCAAACAGGCAACTGCTTGACCGGCAACCGCTCTGTATAATCAGTTCCTGATTATTACTAGAATTCTATAAGAATCAAACATTCATGATTTTCAGCAAACAGGTGGAGTACTTAGCTTTGATAAGTACCAAAAAGTACGAAACAGAGCTCTGTCAGCTTTATCTCCACTGTTCGCTGAAAATTTAAAGTAAGTGAACCTGTCACTACTCTAAAACAATAGCGTAAGGTCTTCGAAATGTTATTAATTAAGCATACAGTGTATTGCAAAATACACTATATATACATTCATATATATATATATCATCATCACCATCGTTTAACGTCCATCTCCCACGCTTGCATGGGTTTGGACGGGAGTTTTCCCACTTGAGGCAAAATTGGTTGTCCTGCTCGTATAGGACTGTCTGGCGGGTTTTCTACGGCTGGATGCCCTTCCCAACACCAACCACGTTTACAGTGAGTACTGGGAGGTTTTTACCGTGTTACCTACACGGACACATTACACCGTGGACCGTGTGTTTTTTTGTCGTGACACCTACACGACCTCATTTGTTTCGGACTGGATGTTGTTGTACCAACATAACTTCACATTTAAGGGGGTGGTGTGAATGGGGTGGGGGTAGTGGGAGGGGGTGTATTTTGTTAGAGGTGCCTACTGACTGTAGGTTTCGCTTTGTACTTAGGCAAGGCGGGTCTTCTGTATAACTGTGTAGCGCCAAAGATCTCGGTCCAATGACATTGACTTGGAGAGGTGTAAGTGTGTAAGGTCGGAATTTATCAAGTCGTCCCAGGTTATTCTGGGTCTGCCTACTCCGTGGCTACCGTCTATTTTTATCGCCCTGCACTTTTTTATACAGCTGTCATCTTTCATGCACATCACGTGACTGTACCAACGTAGTCTTCTCTCGAGTAAAAAACAACTGATCCCTCTTATTCCTAATTTCTCCCTTAGTTCGTTTATGCTTTGCCGTTCACGTATATTACTATTACACATCCAGCGGAGCATGCAAGCTTCGTTTTTCTTCAGTCTGCGTATATCCTCTGCACACAATGCCCAGGTCTCACTGCCATGTAAAATTGCTGTTCGTATGCAGGCATCATACAGCCTGCCTTTCATTTTTAGAGAGAACCTTTTAGCGGCCTATAGTGGTATAAGCTCTCTGAACTTTTTCCATCCCGTTCTGACTCTAGCTATTGTACTTTCAGAGCACCCTCCCCCACTGCTGATTTAGTCACCCAGGTAACGGAAGCTGTCACTATTTCCATAGAACCATCTGTGCAATGGAATGAGCTAGTATTCTGTGGGCACTTGCTGCTACTTATTGCACCAGAGTACCGGCCACATATAAAATCTATATTCTTAGTTAGCTTACCTGTGATCCCACTACATCTTTTATGCACCCATACTTTGCATTTGGGACATAAAATGGAGTTTCTGCCTACTACTTTCCTACACACTGAGCACGGCCATTTTCCAGATGGGACCAGTGCCCTATTTTCCTTCCTACAAACTAGAACTTTAGTCTTAGAGAGGTTAATTTTAAGGCCTTTTGATTCTTAAGGAATTTCTTCTCTAGTTCAGCCATTGATTCAGCTATGAGCGATAGATCATCTGCATATAGAAGTTCCCATGGGCAGCCGGCCGTGAAATCCTCTTTTATAGCCTGAAGGGCAATAATAAATAGTAGGGGTCTAAGGACAGAGCCCTGATGAACACCAACTTTTACGCTAAACTCTGCATTATATTCGTTGTTAATTCTAATCTTGCTGACTGTTTCTTTATACATGGCTTGTATAGCTCTCACAAGCCATTCATCAACACCTAGTTTTCTAAGGGCCCACCAGATAATCGAGCGGGGTACTCTGTCAAAGGCTTTCTCCAAGTCAAAAAAAGCTAAGTATAGGGGTTTACATTTAGCTAGGTACTTCTCCTGTTGTCGTACAATGAAAACAGCGTCTATTGTACTTTTACATGACACAAACCCGAACTGCATTTCGTCTAGATCAATTCGCTATCTGATTATTTACGCTATTATTTTTTCTGTGACCTTCATGACCTGGTCAATTAATTTAATGCCTCTAGAGTTTCCCCTATCTAGGGCATCACCTTTACCCTTGTAGCAGTTAATGATGATGCTGCTGCGCCAGTCCTTCGGAACGACCCCATTCTGTATGACTTGGTTTACTATCCGGGTGACCATAGTGTGTCCCACCGTTCCAGATGCATTCAGCATTTCAGCAACTATTTCCGAAGGCCCGGTCGCCTTGCCCGTCTTCATGTCTTTGATCGCCTTACTTATTATACTACCTTCAACTTTCACTGCTGGTCCCTCTATTGGGTCGATATGGGGGAGACTGTCTTTCTCCCAATTATTCTCCTCATTTAGTAGCCTTTCGTAGTGAAACTCCCAAGCTACCTTCTTATCAGCGTCAGTGATGGCAAGTACACCATCATCATTAAGGACACACTTCTCCCCGACAATATCACTGTTTTCCTTGACACATTGACAAGCAATCCTGAACACCTCACGTTCTCGGTCCTCGCGTTGTAGAACATGCTTGAACTTTCTTTCCTCTGCTTCCCTTTTTGCGAAGTACACTTGTTTCCTAGCTTCCCTCCTGGCCACTTGATAGTCTTCTCTACTTCCCCCATCCCACCATGCTTTCCAAGCCTGCTTTTTGGCCTTGATTGACCCCTCCACCTTACTGTTCCACCAGCAAGTTACTCTGCTCCTGCCTATAGGTCTGCTCCAGCCACAGGTTTCATCTGTCCTCTTCAGCATGTTAGCTTTCAGGAATTTCCACTGTTCCTCTATATTGTACGACTCTAATTGCTCTTCCTTACTATCGAAAGCATCAAGTAATCACCTGTTAAATTTATTACTGGCTGTGGGGTCTTTTAACTTCCATATTTTTCTCCTGAGGATAGTCCTCTTCTGTTGTCGAATACGTCTCGTCCTGACTATGAGGTCGCTAATTATGAGTCTATGTTGGGAGGTGCATTCTTCATGGGAAGGGATTTAGTGTTTACAACAGATACTCTGTCACGTTTCCTGGTAAGGATATAATCTACCTGGCTTGTGTGTTCTCCCGATCTATAGGTGATCAAGTGATTGTCTCGTTTTTTGAAGTTAGTTTTACAGATAGTTAGGTTATTTGCGTCACAGAATTCCAGGATTCTGGAGCCTTCCTCATTTCTAGTACCAAACCCATAGCCTCCATGGATTCCGTTATAGCCGTCACAATGTTATCCAACGTGACCATTTAGGTCGCCAGCGATAACTATGTAGTCACTGTCGGTTATTTGGGAGGTAGTTAGCATTAACGTCTCATAGAACCTGTCTTTTATAACGCCAGGCAGTCCGGATTGTGGTGCATATGCAGATAGTATTGGCACAGTAGTTCTATTGAGGACAAGTCTTATTTTAATTATTCTGTCGTTCACTCTATTTACGTCTATTATCTTATCTGCCCATTTTTCTGCTACCATGATTCCTACCCACCCAGCCCATTGTCATTTCCCACCCAGAAAAGCTTATAGCATCGTTCTTTACCCACAATGAATCTAGCAGACCCACCCCTCCACCTGGTCTCGTGAATACAACAAACATCGACCTCCTTACGTTCAAGCATTTCTACAACCTCGTTAGAGCGACCCTTTAAGGTGCCTATATTCATGGTACCAACTCTGAAGTTTTGGATTGCGTTAGGAGGGTGGGAGCGATGGGGCGCAGGGGAGGGGGTGGGGGTGGGGTTATGTTAGCCATCCGCGGCCGAAACAAAGAGGAGGAGTCCTTGCATTCTCGTCCGGCAGCATGAGGTGAATTTGTCTTTGTCTTTGCCATTGTCACTGAGTGTCCAGATTTTTTCTTTTTAAACTCTCCAGAATTCCGTAGTCCATCCATCATATCGAAAGGCAACCATGTAAGTGATAGCATAGGCCCCTGACTTATGATTGGCCCACGTAATAATGGTGGTGCGTGGGGGCGGCTGGGAGGGATATTGGGTAGTTAGCGAGAAGGATAAGGTTTAAATAAGATCCCCGTATTTTGGGCATAATTTAACAAGCATAAAAAAATAATACAAGATTTGTTTTGAAAAACACGCTAGAATTATCAAATAGAAAAGCAAAGATTGGATTCTGGGAGCAATGATACAGATTGATGAATGGACTAGGGAATTAAAATGGTGAGAAGAGTGAAGAAATATTTGTACGTTACATTACACCGTGTTAACAGCCTAGCCTGAATAGGGTTGGCGTTTTCTGAGGTTTCGTACTTGCAAAGGATTTATTTGGAGATATATATATATATATTGCATGGACCTGTAAATCATGGGGTAGTCGTAGGGGTACTCTAGTGGATTTCAGTCTTTGTTGCACATATTTTAAAACCTGATGGATCCCATCTCCTCTCTCCAGGTCTGAACACAATTGAGATCTGAATAAAACTTCAAGTGAAATCAGATATTGTATGGATTCATATAGATTCATTAGACTCCTGGTCTAAACACAACTAATTCCTCCCGGAGAAGGAGAGAGAAGTGAGAAAAAGATATTGAGAAAGAATTGACTCCTACTAATAAAAAGTCCTTGATACACTATGTCTGATAGCCACTAATACTAACTACTATACTGTACATTAGATAATGTAGTCCTAGATATACTATGTCTGATAGCCACAAATACTAACTACTATACTGTACATTAGATAATGTAGTCCTAGATACACTATGTCTGATAGCTACTAATACTAAATACTATACTGTACATTAGATAATGTAGTCCTTGATACACTATGTCTGATAGCTACTAATACTAACTACTGTACTGTACATTAGACAATGTAGTCTTAGATATACTATGTCTGATGGCCACTAATATTAACTACTGTACATTAGATAATCTAGTCCTTGATACACTATGTCTGATAGCTACTAATACTAACTACTGTACTGTACATTAGATAAGGTAGTCCTAGATAAAGTATGTCTGGTAGCCATTAATACTAACTACTGTACTGTACATTATATAATGTAGTCCTAGATACACTATGTCTGATAGTCACTAGTATATACGTAGTTCTCAGGGAGATTCAGCGAGACAAAAGGTGTGACATGGCCTCCTTTTAAAATACATTTAGAACCCATTTTATATTATAATGTGTATGGGTATTTCATTGGCTTGTGTACCGTTGACATTGTTCTCAGGGAGATTCAGTGTAACAACTTTCCCCTACAATTACTGGTACAACTTTATTATTTTTGCTAGTTGGGTGAAATAAAACAATGAGAAATAAAGTGTCTTGTTCAAGGCCCCAACGTACAGACCGCCTGGTCTGGGATTCGAAATCACGAACCATACGTTCGTGAATTACGCGCTGTCACCGCGTAAACACGGTTTCCTCCACACAAATTACACCAGAATAATTAAATCCGGATTAATTCACGAACAAGATTTTCAATAAGTCGCTGAGAGTGATCTCCCTTGGCAGTCTTTAAAATCTTTTATTCTTCCATTAGAAATTAATTTGTTTCATGTCCGACTGAAAGACTCTGGTAGTATTATTACCTGTCTTGGGTTTAATTGATGAGGAATTTTGAGGTATTTATAACAATTATTAATTATTTCATTACTGAGATATAATTTGAAGGATTTACTAAAGTTTTTAATTATTAATTATTTTATTAGTAAATTAACATGTGGTTCTTGTATAAAATTATGTTGGAAGATTTTAGGAAGAAGCTATGTAGCCGGTGCCGGTAAAATATACGCTCAGGCTATGTAGCCGGTAAGAGTGTCAGACTCCATGTGTTGCGGCCCTTTATAGTCTGAGTTAAGACAATTTAAAATCTTTTCCACCATCAATTGTTAAAAAACAAGTTAAAATCATTTAGTCGTCCATTCGTAACGTACGTTACACTTTAGTTACATATACATCTACTATGTTACATATACACACATCTACTGTGTTACATACACACACATCTAGTGTGATACATACACGCACATCTACTGTGTTACATACTCACATATGTGTTACATACACACACACATCTACTGTGTTACATACACATCTACTGTGTTACATACACACATCTACTGTGTTACACACTCACACACACACACATCTACTGTGTTACATACACACACATCTACTGTGTTACATACACATCTACTGTGTTACATACATGCATCTTATGAGTTACATACACACACACACATCTACTGAGTTACATACACACACATCTACTGAGTTACATACATACACATCTACTGTGTTACATACACACATCTACTGTGTTACATACACACACATCTACATATTCATAAATAGACACACAATACAAAATAATTATTACATACACACACATCTGTGTAATGATTGAGAAAGAAAGGGTCTGGTGAAACGCTATAGCGATGTGTTAGTTGCGTACCTTTAGGGTTTACCGGCCTCGTAGCCTATTCGAAGACTTTATTATCATTATGAACTTGTATTTCAATTAATTATGACTAATTTTGAGCTATCGCTCACAATTGTTAGTTAATTACTAACATAGTAACTTAACATATGGTTGTTATATAGAATTTCGTTGGAAGACTTTAATTTAGATAGGAACCATTTCCATAGAACGAGAACCAATTTTGGCTGGGTTTCTACCAAAAGGGTTAATGAAGAATTTTGAACAATTTACTAAAATTATTAATTATTTCATTACTAAGATAATGTGTGAATACACAATTATATGTGTGTGTATATATATATATATAAACAGTATATATACATATATATATATATATAGTATACAAAAGATGTAGTGGGATAATGAGTAGTCTTAAGACAAGTCCGTTCAGTTAGTTGTGCTGTAGCTTACACTTATTGGGACTGTATGTTGGCTAGCAGGCCTGTATTTTGGGATCTAGCTGATCCATTATGAGGGAAGTCTGGTTAGTTGGCAGCACCATGCCTTACTTGTGGTATATGTATGTATAGAAATAAATGATTGTATATATGGTCCATCTATATGTATACATGTTGTTTACATAAATGTTTGTATACATACATTTTCAGATGTATACACGTAGGAGTATATATATCTTTATATACATATATATGTATATTTATAAATATATAAACATACATATAAGTGTATATATATATATTTATATAGTGTATAATATATACTGTATATAGTGTATATATATATGTATATCATCATCATCATCACTGTTTGATGTCCATTCTTCCACGGTAGTATGGGTTAGACAGGTTGTCCTGTTTTGGGCAGTGCCAGGTAGGGTGATCTTGCCTTGCTCAGATGGGAACTGATTCTGGCTCATTTCTACAGCTGGATGCCCTTCCTAACACCAACCTCACAGTGAGTGGTGGTTGCTTTTTTGTTGTGACACCTCCATAGCCACTTTACAGTGGGAGGGAGTGGGGCCATATTGTCTATATGCTTCAGCGTCGGCTTGTACCCGTGGGGAGTCGGGTCTTCTATATTACTGTGTGAAGCCGGAGGTCACGGTCCGGTGTCATCGCCTTCGGGAGGTGCAATTGGGTAAGGTCAGCTTTCATCATCTCATACAAGGTCTTCTTAGGTCTCTCCACTCCATGGCTTCCATCGACTTCTAGTGCTCTGCATCTGTTTATGTAGCTTTCATCCTTCATTCATATCACATGTCCATACCAACACAACCTCCTCTCCTGCACACAGCATTTGATTCCTCTTATGCTCAGTCTCTCTCTCAATTCGTCAATGCTTTGCTATTCGCGTATATTACTATTACACATCCATCGGAGCATGCAAGCTTCATTTCTTTCTAATCTACGCAAGTCTTCTACAGACAGTGCCCATGTCTCACTACCATGTAACATTGCTGTTCGTGTGCACACATCATACTGTCTGCCTTTCATTTTGAGGGGAAAGCCTTTTGCAATTAGCAGTGGCAGTAGCTCCCTAAACTTCTTCAATCCCATTGTTACTCTGGTCACTGTACTTTCAGAACACCCATATCCGCTGCTTATTCGGTCACCTAGGTAGCAAAAGCTGTCTATTGTTTCTACAGAGTTCTCCCAGAGTTTGGTGGGGCCTGTTTCTTTAGTTCTGCCATAGATTCAGCTATAAATGTAAGATCATCCACATATAGGAGTTCCTATGGGCATCTGGTCTTAAACTCCTCTGTTATAGCCAGGAGAGGGCTAAGAACAGAGCCCTGGTAGACACCGACCTGTATGCTAAATTCCTCGCTATAGTAATTGTTAAGCCTAACTTTACTGACATGTCCCCTATACATGGCTTGTACGGCTTTCACAAGCCACTGTAGTGACCTACATTCCGCGGGCTCACATACATTCTCTGTGCGTGATTTGGCTCAGCTCAGCCAATCAGCGCCAGTAGAAGAGGATGTATCCCTACGCGTTCTGAGGGAGAAATAGCCCGCAAAGATTTGAGGACGCTATCACTTCCAGCTAGACCGTGCTAACGTAAACACCACTTGTTCTTTTGCTCCGCCAGCACAAACAATATGTAACGACACAACAATTTTACTACGGAATTGGCTAAACGCCTCAGCCAGTCGACCGTATTTTCTCTTGTAATCTTAATTGATTTGTTTTATTTCTCGTGGCATGCCAGCTCAACCTCTGTTAATAAATAATGTAAAACCAAGCTAAAGTCGTTGTCGATATTCCTATCATATCTTTCTACCAAACCTGGTTCCTCCTGGCGACATTACAACACTCTCTAAACACTTCTCCGCTAAATTGGATAATACACTCTCAGCCAAACCACTAATCTACTCCTAGTTTTCTAAGAAGGCCTTTTCCAAATCGACAAAAGCCAGGTAGAGCGGCTTGCTTTTAGCTAGGAACTTTACCTGTAACTGCCTCACAAGGAAGAGGGCATCAGTGGTGCTTTTTCCTGGCGCAAGCCCAAACTGCATACATCTAGTTTTACCCAGTCCCTGATCAAATGTGCTATGACTCTTTCCGTTACTTTCATGACCTGGTCCATCAGCTTTATACCTCTATAGTTTCTTCTATCTAGTGCATCTCTTTTACCCTTGTAGCAGTTGACGATGATACTGATAACCAATCCTTTGGTATGACACCCTCTAGTATTACCTGCTAAACATTATGTGTGGTTATTACCTTATCTACCCATTTGTCAGCTAATAGTATACCTACACCACCCATCCCGTTGTCATTTCCCACCCAGAAAAATGTATAGCACTAACTTTTGCCTACAAGGACTCTAGTGGACTCTTCTCTCCATCTAGTCTCTTGCACACAGCATACGTCAATATCCTTTCACTCTAGCATGTATATAATTTCTCCTTCCTTTCATTGTGCTTATGTTGATGCTGCCAACTCAGAGTTTTGGACATTTGCCATCATTTGTGGGAGAGGGTGACATTTTGCAGGGGAGTGTGTATGCTTCCTGTCTCTGAATTAAAGCTTCGCATGGGTGCTTGGTAACTCGCGGATTAATATTCATTATTTATTCGGGGTTGTTCCATTTATCCTTCGCTCCTCCATAGATAACGGTAAACAAGAAATCTTTGGTGCAGGGCTAGAAGGACAGTAGTAGTAATGGCAGAGTTTGTTGGGGCGGGAACAGTGTAGAAGTACAGTATTAGTAATGGCAGAGTTTGTTGGGGCTGGTAAGGGCTAGAAGGACAGTAGTAGCAATGGCAGAATTTGTTGGGGCTGGTAAGCTCTAGAAGGACAATAGTAGTAATCACAGAGTTTGTTGGGGCTGGTAAGGGCTAGAAGGACAGTAGTAGTAATGGCAGAGGTTGTTGGGGCTGGTAAGGTCTAGAAGGACAGTAGTAGTAATGACAGTTTGTTGGGGCTGGTAAGGGCTAGAAGGACAGTAGTAGTAATGGCAGAGTTTGTTGGGGCTGGAGAGGGCTAGAGAGGGCTAGAAGGACAGTAGTAATAATGGCAGAGTTTGTTGGGCCTGGTAAGGGCTAGAAGGGTAGTAGTAGTAATGGCAGAGTTTGTTGGGGCTGGTAAGGGATAGAAGGACAGTAGTAGCAATGGCAGAGTTTGTTGGGACGGGAACGGTCTAGAAGTACAGTAGTAGTAATGGCAGAGTTTTTGGGGGCTGGTAAGGTCTAGAAGGACAGTAGTAGTAATGGCAAAGTTTGTTGGGGCTGGTAAGGTCTAGAAGGACAGTAGTAGTAATGGCAGAGTTTGTTGGGGCTAGTAAGGGCAAGAAGGACAGTAGTAGTAATGGCAGAGTTTGTTGGGGCTGGTAAGGGCTAGAAGGACAGTAGTAGCAATGGCAGAGTTTGTTGGGGCTAGTAAGGGCTAGAAGGACAGTAGTAGTAATGGCAGAGTAGTAATGGCAGAGTCTGTTGGGGCTGTTGTAATTCATTAGAAAAATGTGCCCAATGTGGAATGATTATAATAACGATGGATGGATTTAGTAAGTAATTATTTGATAATCTGTCTGTATATTTCCATTCTTGATTTAGTGGTTAGTGTTTGTCTCAGGATCATAAGGTTCTGAGTTCAATTCCCAGGAACATATTGTATCTTTGAGAAAGACACTTTATTTTATGTTACTTCAGTTTACTTAGATGGGAAAATGAGTTGTATTTGTAATTCAAAAGGCCAGCTTTGTTTCATACTTTGTTATGCTGAATCTCCCTGAGAATTATAATAATGGTGACCGTTATTGTTGCTGTAATTCAAGGGTCCAGCTATATCACATACACTATATCACTGAATCTCCCTAAGAATCAGGTTAAGAGAACATATGTCTGTGGAATACTCAGCCACTCTCACTGTAATACAAGATGGACTGTACCTGTAATTAAAAGGATCAGCTTTGTCACACACTGTGCCATACTGAATCTCCCTGAGAATTACGCTACGGGTGTACATGTCTATGGAATACTCAGCCATGTACACCTTAATTACATGAGTAAACTGTTCTGTTATTCAAACAATTGGAACACTCATTATTAGAACTGACAGATGTCTAAAAGACAGGTGTAACTTCTACTTCCTCAAATTTTCAGGTAGCTGGTTTCTCCCGCTACTGATGTCCACTGTATTGATGGAGAGGTCAGCAAAGATTTGAGAAACTATGATTTATTTATATAAGGGGTCTGTAGGAGATAATTCATAATGTTGGAGTCATTTCATGGATCCCTTTCAGATATTTTCACAGCATTAATGTAAAGATGACTTGTTAAAGGTAACTAATGAGGATTTGTGTAAGTTTACAGTGTTTTAAGACACCTGTTATCACTTTCTTTCTCATCTGTATAGAATAATCAGTGCTCACCAATAAGATCCTGTATCATTATGGAGGACACGTGACATGTAAATATTTGTAAATATTACATGAATCAGATGACATTCTGGTGAACACAGATGTGGTCAGTTTAAACTAAAGATTGCCAACATCAACCTTTCTCAAGGAAAACAGGTGTATCTACTCCTATTTCATGTCGGCTATCATGAATTTGTGGCTAGGCCTTTGATAACTAACTTGAAGAAAATAAACAGAATATTTATTAGTGAAATACAGAGATGAGAGGACAATGTTGCTATATTGTAGATTTGGCATAAGTGAAAGACAAAGCTATGAGAAAAACAAATGTATAATCAGCAGATAGTGGAATGAGATGATTACAGCATTGCTAGAATATATAAGATGTTTTTATAGATAGAAAATATTTATAAAGTTTAACATATTTTGTTGTGGGCCTAAATACTCAGATATGACATGATATAACAAGAAGAGAAAATATTGACTAAAGCCATTGTGATCACTAGTTGACTTCTGATGATAGGAATGTCTGAAAATATAAAATATAGATTATAAACAGGAATAGAAAATCTTTACATTAAAATGAAAAAACTTGGAAATATTTTTTCAGGGTCTCAAAATCTTAATGAGAAAGTCCTATGGAAGGTAGCAAAACAATTAGGAAGAAAATGGTTTGAAGTTGGTGAGTATAAGATTACAGTATCTTGTTGATTTCTATAAAGTTTACTTTTAACTGAATTGGTAAAAATGGATAAATTAGAAGACACAATATAACTAATATTGTCTTCTAAAACAGGGAATAAAAATCTGTTGGTGTATTGGGGTAAACAAGTGAGTTAATGGGAATGTTTTTGTTTGTTTTTATTGAAACATATTCAATTTACAGATAGGTTGTTATTGTTATTTAGTATCGGGCCTGCCATGATCTGCAGATTTATAATGAAGGGTGTTCCAGGTGTGACCACCCTACATTATTCTTATGTTCAGAGAACCCACAATCACATTATCCAACATGTCCTTTTAAGGTGTTAGGGTACTCAATGTAAACACAAGAGTACACAAGAGGTTTAGTAGAACCATAAGCAGGATAACAGAAAAAGAAGACTTTGTATAGAGTAAATGTACAAATGGAATGAGATGGTTGGGTCATCTGTTGAGGAAGGACAAAAGGGACTGGATGAGAGGAGTGATGAAAATGAATGTGGAAGGAAATAGAGGAAGAGGAAAACCAAGAAAGACATAGCTAAAAATGATGGATGAGGAAATGAAGGCCAGGGGTGAGGAAGAGATGCTGATGATAGGGAAAAGTAGAGAAGCTTGTCATTTCCCTCCCCTGCAAGGCTAACCCCTGTTGTCTTCTAGAGAGTTATAAATGTGTATATTTACAGGGCTGCTTTGATCTTTGAGAACATTTACATGAATTTAGTAAAAATTACATGAGTCATGAAAGAAGAGCTTTATTTTAAAATATCTTGCCATGAATAATGTTGAGAGTCTTCTTGACAAATCTTCTCAATGAATCAGCCATTAGTATCGATGACTCCTTCAATACAAGGTCTGAAATGTTAACATGCCTGAATCAGTTGATTTTTATTTATGTTGTACATTGTGCTAGTTATAGCAGACTTCAGAGGTTTTATAATGTTATGGAGGTGTTGATTGACTTCCCTCTTGACTACCCTCCATATGTAGTAGTCTAACAGATTCAGGTCTGGAGAGCTAAGAGGCCATATGTTTAGGCTGGTGTGATCATAGAGATTGTTACTCTTTCGTTCTTCAGTCATCTTGGTCTTATGAGATGGTGTAGTCTTATTGTTAAGGTTTTGGTCTTCTTTCGTCCACACTCTCTATCAAAGGCTTCCTTCTCTGGAAAAAGATTTAATATTCACAACCATCTGTCTATTTGTTTTCTGATGAGAATAAAGTTAATCTAGCTTGTATGTCTACTTGATCAAATGAGTGGCTGATTTCTTGAAGTTAGTGTTGCAAATGGCTAAGTCATTTACATTACAGAACTGTAGGAGTCTTGATCCCTCAAGCCATACCTCTAGCCATCATGTATTCCAAAAGAGCCACCTTGGTGCTACTCAACATGTCCATTAAATTTAGTAGCGAGGATGAGGAAATGTTTGTCACTTGTCATTGATGTCTTGGTACATTTTAGGCAGAAACATGACTATTTCAAACACTGATCTTGTGATGTTATTGAGGGGTCTTCAATCTCATCCTTTAAACCATTACTATGGATGACAAGTTGTGAATGTTGGTTATCAATGTTGGATATTTAAATTCTGAACCGGTTCTGACAATACAAAAACTTCTGCCATTTCTTTGCCATAATTTTCTCAAGTCTATTTTCTTTAATCTTGTTCTTTCTTCTCCTCACTTCAACTTCTTTATTTTTGTCGGTATCCTTGAAAACAAACAACAATGTTTTAGAATTTTTATGTTAATTATTTCTATTACTCTACAGCTAGTTACTTTGTTATTTACAACAACCTGCGGTATACAAATTTTATATAACTAATCTAATTAATGTTGTTATTGTTGTTATAGTATTGGTTTCTAATTGTTTTATATTTTACAGGTGTTGAATTAGAAGTTCCAGCTTATATACTGAACAAAATTGAACATAACTATAGTGATATTGACAAACAGGCTTTTCAAATGATACTCAAATGGTGTGAAATTTGTAAACCAGAAAAATGCACCATAGCCACTCTGAAAGAAGCTCTAAAGATGACAGAATGTTTTGAGGTTCTTCATTGTCAATATCTAAAGGAAAACTAGTCTCTATCATCATCATCATCATCTGTGTTCCATTCTAACATTAGCTGGATGGGTTCTGTTGTCATGGAACGAGACCAGACATTGTTGGGTGACGTTTTCAATGACAACCACTTTACAGAGTAGACTGGGTGCATTTTATAGTGGAACCCTCATGACTACTTTGCAGAGTGAACAAGATGTAATTTATTGTGGCAGCAACTCTCACTTTATACTACCACTTTATACCCTTGCGTGTATATATATATATATGTGTGTGTGTGTGTGTGTGTGTGTGTGTGTGTGTGTGTGTGTGTGTGTGTGTGTGTGTGTGTGTGGAAAAAGGATGGAAAGAAAGAAAGTGTAAAAAAGAGAAGAATTACTTTTACCAAAAATATTGTTTATCACCAAATTATAAATAAATAAAATATTCTATTTTGGTAGATTCAGTCGTTTGTTAAATTTATTTGATTTATTTCGATATGTTGTATATATCATCATCATCATTTTACGTCCGCTTTTTCCCTGCTTGCAAGGGTGGGATGGGAACTGATTCTGGCTTTATTTCTACAGCTGGATGCCCTTCCTAACACCAACCTCATTTACAGTGAGTGCTGGGTGCTTTGTTTGCCGTGGCACCTCCACGACCACTTTGCAGTGGAATGATAGGGACCTCAGTCCTATCATCTCATTTCTACAGCTGAGTAAACTGGAGCAATGTGAAATAAAGTGTCTTGCTCAAGGAAACAACACATCACCTGGTCTGAGAATATATATATAATTAAGTAGTGTATATATTATTTCTGTATACACAGACACAAATATATACATACAAATATATATGTATGTGTATATCATCATCATCATAATCATCATTTAACGTCTGTTATTTTACACTTGATATGTTAGACATGGTGTCATGTTATGAAACATGTCAGGTCATGTGAACATGTCTTGCTCACATGGATCTGTATTTTGGTTTGGTTTCTACAGCTGGATGCCCTTCCTAATGCCAACCACATTACAGTGTGGACTGGGTGAATGGTGAGGTGTAGGGAGAGGATTGGTGCAGCTTAGTGTGTACTCTACATGTTTGTTTCATATCATTTTGTGCACATGGGAGGTGGGGCAGGTCTTCTGCAGTACAGCATGATCCAGAGATCTCAATACTGTGTCGTCTCCTTTGAGAGTTTTTGTGGGGTCAGCTTTTATCACTTCCTTCCAAGTTTTCCTAGGTCTTCCTCTTCCAGAGCTACCATCAACTTTGAGAGCCCTAAATATATTTATACAGCTGTCACCCTCCATACACACCCTATAACACTACAATCTCCTCTCTTGCACACTGCATCTGATCTGTCTTATGCCTAGTTTCTCTCTCAGTCCTCTCATGCTTTGACTATGTAGTGGCTGGATGCCCTTCCTAGTACCCACCACTTTTACAGTGTGGAACTGGGTGGCACTGTTATGGGGAATGTCTGGCCAGCTGGCCTTGCTGTACCCTGCTCACAGGGGGACCGTGATTTGGGAGCTGAGAGGTCCCATTATGAGGGATGTCAGGCCAATTGGTTGCACCATGCCTTGCACCTCGTGAGGTTCACTCTAGTCCTTTGTTGTATGTTGTAGTACTAGAGATCTCAGTCCTGTGTCATCTCCATTGAGAGGTTCAGCTGAGCCAGGTTGGCCTTTTGTCATTACATCCTACTTCTGCCTAGGTCTTCCTCTTTCGAGGCACCCTACAGCCTCGAGTTCCCTGTACCTTTTTATACAGATGTCATCCTTCATGTGCATCACATGTCCATACCAAAAGATTTCCCACATATTTCCCATGGTTTCTCTCCAGTGTGTCTACTGTCCAACACCTGGTAAAACAAACATCACCCAATAAAATAATTATTACATATCAACGAAGCAGTCTCTTACTTTGTTACTCGATGTGCTAGAAATAGCAGCCAACTCAATTTTAAACGCTTTAAATTAACAGAAGTACACATCTGGCTGTGTGTGTGTAGACATGAAGGGAAGTTAGTGGTTGTTATGAAAGATGATAAACAAGACAAATACCAATAATTCTGGTTAGATATATAGGTTTACTTCACTTCAGCAAAAAGGTAAAAAAATCTGATTACTTCAAAATCATAAATATAATATTTGATTGTAATATTTACAAATGAATATAGTGTTGTATAATAAGGCTTCTGTGTTGTGCTGGAGAATCTTTGTTTAATATGCTATGTTTGATTAAAAATTGACATGTTGTAGTCAGACAGTATGTACCAGCAGAAGTAGTAGTAAGCAGTGGCAAGGGAGCTGTGTTGTTTATATGAAGAGGCATATGACTGAGTTAGGACCACAGGACAGCCTATTTATAATGACAGCTAGTTATTTTTGATAAATAACAGATGGCCCCAGAATATGTTCTCCTTTGTAGGAATGGTGCTGTAAACCTAGCCCCCAGAAAATATATCTGTTGTCTTCTCTGTGAGGTCGCAGGTCACTTCTTGGTGGCCATGTCCATAAGAGAACACTGTGGGAAAATATTTCTTTCACTACAAAAACATATATATTATCATCATCATCATCGTTTTAATGTCTGCTTACCTTGCTAGTAAGGGATAGATGAGTATAGATAGACTAAGTCAGTACTGATACATGGCTGCTGACCTTCCAGGATGGTTAGTAGTCTGTTATCTCTCTTATGTATGATCTCACATACTATCAAGTGCACAGGAGAGGTTTTCATGTCTTTAACACAAGTGAAGGGTCCTCCCAGCACTTTGTATGGCAAGCTTTCTATGGCTGGATACCCTTCCTAGCACCAACTTTATAGCATGTAGTGGGTGTGTTTATCGTGTAGATCACCAACACTAGGAAAATTGTCCTGTCTTTGACACCACTGAAGGGTCCTCTTCACCTGTCTCCTGTCTTTTTCCATGAAAATGAGAACACAAAAGTAGTGGGGGTGGCACTCACCAATGTCAGAAACGAGGAGGTGTAGTGATGGAGAGAATAGCAGAGTGATAGGGAAGGGGACATGGTAGCTACTAAGGTGTGATAGTGAAGGGTTCTAAGGGTTTATAGTGGGGGAGACAGAAGCTAAGGGATAATACTAGAGGGAGGGGACATGGATGGAGTGGGGGTATTTTGTGGAGATGAGAGCTGCTAGGGAGTACTAGTGGAGGGAGGCATGGATGGAGTGGAGGTATTTAGTGGTGATGAGAGCTGCTAGGGAGTACTAGTGGAGGGGGGCATGGATGGAGTGGGGGTATGTTGTGGAGATGGGGAGAGCTGCTAGGGAGTACTAGTGGAGGGGGCATGGATGGAGTACATAACAGTGAGGGGAGTATCTACTAGATTGTGAACTGTGAGGGATTCTAGAGGTTTTGAAGGGGGCAGCAGATAAGGAGTGGGTGTGGTGTAGTGAGAAATACCTGTTAGGGAGAGGGAAGATAAGGGGATAGGTCAGGCCACACTGTATGCGGTTGACCAGGTCTTCACTATCATAACAGTGCCAGGCCTTGTGGTCCTTTGTCATTTCTGTTGTGAGGTTTTTTAAGGTCTTCACACACTCATCCCATCTCTTCCAATGGTCCTAACCACATCAATTTTTCTCCATTTCTTTATGCAGCTGCTATCATTCATACACATCACATGTCCATACCAACGTAGTCTTCTCTCTAGCACACTACATCTACTTTCTCTTATACCAACTTATTCCCTCAGTTTCCTAATGCTGCTCATCGATCAGAGCATACATATATATAACACCAACACCTCCTCTATGTTCTGAGTCTCTATATCTTCTTTACTGTGAAAAGTGTCAAAAACAAAATATCTCTAAATTTGTTACTGGCTGAGGGCTCCTTTATCTTCCATATTCTTCTTCTCCAGGTTGCCCTCTGTCTCTGAGTTCCTCTAGTCATAACTATAAAGTCACTAACTACTAGGTTACACACTCATGTATCAGGTATGTTTTTACCTTCCTCTATACCCACTCTACTTCTTCACATCAATAGAGTACTCCCTTGATTTGTGGTCTCAGCACCGTAGACTTTAATCATCATCATTATCATCATCATCACTGTTTAACATCGATTTTTCCATGCTAGCATGGGTTAGATGAGTTGTCCTATTGTGAGACAATTCAGATCAGATGACCGTGTCTTGGTTTCCATGGCTGGATGCCCTTCATAACGCCAACTACTTTACAGTGTGTACTGGGCACTATCATGGCACCAAAATGACAACTTTACAGTGTGAACTGGGCACTGTTTGTTGTGGCACCAACATGACTACTTTACAGTGTGGACTGGGCACTATCATGGCACCAAAATGACTACTTTACAGTGTGAACTGGGTACTATTTATCATGTTGCCAAAATAACACCTTTACAGTGTGGACTGAGCACGTTTTGTTCTCCTTCTTGCACTTGCAGTAAAAGCAGGCAAGAAATATCGCAGAAGATACAGTAAAAGCGTCCAAATATAAGAACGTATGATACTGGTAAGAGGGGTGAAACATTGTCAACGACACCGAGTACCTGCTGTCTTCATTATAACTTTAATTAATCTAATTATATCTTGTGTAACAATTATATATATATACACAATTTTCTCTACCCAACATCAGTCTTACACTATCATATCTATTCTTACTTTACAATTGTGTCTACTATCAGTCAATTATAGACAATATATATATTTTAGACCACGTTTCCTCTATAATTACTGGTACAACTTATTATTTTTGCCAGCTGGTTGAAATAAAACAATGAGAAATAAAGTGTCTTGTTCAAGGCCTCAACGTACTGACCGCCCGGTCTGGGATTCGAATTCAGGAACCATACGTTCATGTACTGCATGCTATCACCGCCTAAACCCGGTTTCCTCCACACAAAATACATCGGAATGACTTCAAATTAATCCAAATTAATTCACGAACAAGAATTACAATAAGTCGCTGAGAGTGATCTCCCTTGGCTGACTTAAACATCTTTTATTCCATTGGAAATTAATTTGTTTCATGTCCGACTGAAAGACTCTGGAGTTTTTACCTGTCTTGGGTTTAATTAATGAGGAATTTGTAGGTATTTATAGCAATTATTGGCACTGTCATGGTATTAGCTGTCAGAAGTGAAAGCAGAAGAAGGTGACGTCTATCTGACGTCATTCGTCAACCTTCTCAATCGTTTATATCCGTATCACTCTTCCGTTTATTTATGTTTATGATTTTCTAAGAGATACGTTTACGATGAGATACACTTATTAAAAAAAAATATGGGTACCAAATAACCCCGTAATTTTCGAGAGAAACGATAATATACAATCTTATTTAACATGTGCATTAAAAACTACACTAGCTGTTACAATTGTAATTAACGTGTAAGAACTTAAATGAAAATATAGGTGGCCCTTAAAAGGGCCCGTGTTGATACAAGCCATAGTTATCAAATTAGAAAACAAATTTAGGCGATATCCAATTTTACCGCCCGATTTGCTGCTGTGCTGCTTACGTGCTGTTTACTTGGTGGCTTACTGCTTGTTGCTAGCTGCTGCTACTGCTGACTTGCTGCTATTGTTGCTTAACTTGTGCTACTTACCTGCTTCACTGTATGAGGCTATTCCAACAAATTTACATTCCCTTTTTTTAGCCGTTAAAAGAAATATAGATTTATTTATTTGCAACGTTTTTGTTAGTTTCTTGTTTTTTGTTGTTTTTTTTTGCGATTTATTTGCCACTGGGGCATAGATTTCTTTATTTGCCACGTTTTTGTTTGTTTGTTTGTTTTTTTGGGTTGTTTTTTTTTGCGATTTATTTGCCACTGGGGCATAGATTTCTTTATTTGCCGCGTTTTTGTATGTTTTTTTTTTGTGGGGGGGGGGGGGGGCGATTTATTTGCCACTAGGGCATTAGGCGGGGGAAGTTTTTACAAAAATCAAGTACAAACATTTAACGAGCAAATAAATAAATCTATATTTCTTTTAACGGCTAAAAAAAAGGGAATGTAAATTTGTTGGAATAGCCTCATACAGTGAAGCAGGTAAGTAGCACAAGTTAAGCAACAATAGCAGCAAGTCACCAAGTAAGCAGCAACTACAGCACGTAAGCAGCATCAGCAGCAATTCGGGCGGTAAAATTGGATATCGCCCAAATATAAGTTCAACACCGGCCCTTTTAAGGGCCACCTATATTTTCATTTAAGTTCTTACACGTTAATTACAATTGTAACAGCTAGTGTAGTTTTTAATGCACATGTTAAATAAGATTGTATATAATCGTTTCTCTCGAAAATTACGTGGTTATTTGGTACCCATAAATAAAATCATAAACGTAAATAAACGCTTGGTGATACGGAAATAAACGATTGAGAAGGTTGACGAATGACGTCACCTTCTTTCTGACAGCTAATACCATGACAGTGCCCAATTATTAATTATTTCATTACTGAGATATCATTGGAAGGATTTACTAAAGTTTTTAATTATTAATTATTTTATTAGTAACTTAACAGTTGGAAGATTTTAGGAAGAAGCTATGTAGCCGGTGCCGGTAAAATAGACTCCCAGGCTATGTAGCTGGTAAGAGTGTCAGACACCACGTGTTGCGGCCCTTTATGGTCTGAGTTAAGACAATTTAAAATCTTTTCCACCATCAATTGTTAAAATACAAGTTAAAATCATTTAGTCGTCCATTCATAACATACGTTACACTTTAGTTACATATACATCTACTATGTTACATACATACATCTACTGTGTTACATACACGCATATCTACTGTGCTACATACACGCACATCTAGTGTGTTACATACACACACATCTACTATGTTACATACACACACATCTACTGTGTTATATATACACACGCATCTAATGTGTTACATACACATACATCTACTGTGTTACACACACACATCTACTGAGTTACATACACACACATCTACTGAGTTACATACACACACATCTACTGGGTTACACACACACATCTACTAAATTACATACACACATCTAATGGGTTACATACACACACATACACATATCTACTGGGTTACACAGACACACACAAATACTGTGTTACATCAGTGGCGGATTTAACAGGTGGCGAAGGTGGTAAATGCCGACTGGGCCCCTGCCGACTGGGCGCTTGCAAAAAAAAAAAAATGTAATTTGGGCGATATCCAAAAATACCTCCCCCATGCCTAGGGCTAAATAACTTCGCTGTTCGTTGCTGATATGAGGCTAAATAACTTTGCTGCTGGCTGCTGAAATGAGGCTATTCCAACAAATTTACATTCCCTTTTTTTAGCCGTTAAAAGAAATATAGATTTATTTATTTATTTGAAACGGTTTTGTTAGTTTCATTGTTTTGTTTTTTTGGCGATATTTTTGTTAGTTTCTTGTTTTTTTTTTTAGTTTCTTTTTGATTTATTCCTTGTGACTGAGTGCTTTGAACGTTCAACAGATAAATTGGAAGAACTCAGATGCGATCACAAATTTGAACAATTTGTGGATCAGGAAAAGAAAGCCTGGAAAGACGTGGGATTTGATGCATCTGAAGCTGATTTTAAAATAACGCGAGTAAGGAGAAGAAAGATTATGGATGGTGAAGTTTGTGGTGTTGAAAGACTAGCTACTGCTTCAGATAGATATCGCACTGCAATTTATTTTCAATCACTGGATAGTATGATTGGGGAGTTGAGAGCCCGAACTGAAGGAATAACAAAAATATCTTCAATCTTTGGATTTTTGAGTCCAAATCGACTGGCTAAATGCTCAGATGATGAACTAAAAACACATGTAGCAACATTGGTAGATAACTTTCCAAATGAATTCACACTGGAACTCAGAAATGAACTCTTTTCTTTCATTGGCCTCTACTTTTCACAGCCAAACGCAGCTTTAAAACAAAGTGGGGTTATGCCATATCTGAAATTTTTACTGAACAATGACTTGTGTGATGTCTTTCCCGAGTTTGAAATTCTGGTAAGGCTATTTCTCACTTTACCAATTGGCATAGCAAGTGCGGAACGCTCTTTCAGTGTTCTACGAAGAATTAAAAATTATCTTCGTTCAACGATGGGCCAGGAGAGGCTATCCAGTTTTGCCCTGCTGGCAATTGAAAACAAAATTACTAAATCAGTAAACTTGGACCACGCTATAACTCATTTTTCAACTGTTAAAGCTCGCAGAGGTCTGCGCATGTAAAAGCAATTTATGTAAAAGACTAACATATATACAACTTTATTACTTTATTATTTGTTTACAGTACAGCACATCTGTTTGTTTGTTTCAAATAAAGTGTACTTGTAATTTAATTGTCTTCTTAATGATTATTGGTAGCTAAATAGGAAATTAAAAAAAAAACTTTTTCAATACTCGCTCGAAAAGAAGGTACTTTAATTTTCACTCTGGAGCCTCCTTACTGACCAATGCCGACTGGGCCCTATTCCTTAAATCCGCCACTGTGTTACATACACACATATCTACTGCGTTACATACACACATCTACTGTGTTACATACACACATCTACTGAGTTACATACACACACATCTACTGTGTTATATACACACATCTACTGAGTTACATACACATCTACTGTGTTACATACACACACACACATCTACTCATACATATTCATAAACAGACACACAATACAAAATAATTATTACATACACACACATCTATGTAATGATTGAGGAAGGAAGGGGCTGGTGAAACGCTATAGCAATGTGTGTGTTGAGTACCTTTACGGTTTACCGGCTTCGTAGCCCATTCGAAGGTTTTATTATAATTATGAACCTTGTATTTCAATTAATTATGAATAATTTTGAGCTGTTTATCACAATTGTTAGTTAATTACTAACATAGTAACTTAACATATGGTTGTTATATAGAATTTCGTTGGAAGACTTTAATTTAGATAGGAACCATTTCCATAGAACGAGAACCAATTTTGGCTGGGTTTCTACCAAAAGGGTTAATGAAGAATTTTGAACAATTTACTAAAATTGTTAATAATTTCATTACTAAGATAATGTTTGAATACACAATTATATGTGTGTATATATATATATATAGTACACAAAAGATGTAGTGGGATAATGAGTAGTCTTAAGACAAGTCTGTCCAGATAGCTGCGCTGTAACTTACACTTATTGGGATTGTGTGGTGGCTAGAAGGCCTGTATTTTGGGATCTAGCTGGTCCATTATGAGGGAGGTCTAGTTAGTTGGCAGTACCATGCCTTACTTGTGGTATATGTGTATAGAAATAAATTATTGTATATGTATAACTGTCCATCTATATGTATATACATGTATGTTTAGGTATGTGTTTACATACATATATACATTTTCAGATGTATACACGTAAAAGTATATATATCTTTATATGTATATTTATAAATTTATAAACATACATATGAGTGTATACATATATATGTTTATATTTATATATCAATCATCTTTAATATACATATGTATATATAAAATATATACAGGATATCCCGCCTCCCCCCCCAAAAATGTATACACACTTCAACTAGTCTATGTAAATGTGTATACATATTTTAGGGACACTCTGTATATATACATATCATGTAACGTGACTCCTACTATTATTGGTTGTACAGACGAAAATATTTATTTCGACTAAGATTGAATATTTAATGGAATTAAGTGGAATTAGGAAATAAGACAATAAAACAGTGAAATGAAGACATAAGAGGTAGATAGAGTAAAAGAAGAGAGGGGGAGAGAGAATTAACACAGTTTTGTCTTTCTATCTCTCTCACTCCTCCTCCTTCCATATATTATTGTCTCTTACTACTCCTCATAAAAGCAGGTCTGACCACTAGTCTGAATTATATCTACTTATGGTGGTTTAATTTTATCAAGATTACCGAATCACTGCTCGAACTTGGTGCTTCTGAAACTAACTTATTGTGTTAGCAGATGTTGGATGAGAATCTTCAATAAAAATATGGAGAAGCAAGGCGATAGAACTTTCATTTTGTTTGTTTTGAATTAATTTTTCTGTGTTTTATTTTATTTTGCTTGTAAATACAACCCACGTGTTGTAAGAGTGGCTGAGTTACTGCAGTGTTAATGCTTCAGTGTGTGGAAGCCAGGTTAACAGCAGAAATCTTGTTGAGAGATGTACTGGCACCAACCACATAATTATGGGGATAACGTTCAGCTGAATAATAAATTGTGGAATTTCCTAGCTTTCGTCCAGGTAAGGCTAAGTAGGCTTTTTGCTGTGTTACCTTAGGTTTGTAAGGGCTATTTAAGTCAATATTTCATTGATTGATTTCTTGTTTTTGGTGGGTAGTCGCATGTGGTTGTGTATGTTGTTTATGTTGACTTAAGTGGCGCCCTACAAAAATCCAGCTGCCCAGACAGAATTTTGAGATGTATCAAAAACAGTGGAGGAGAAATAAATATAATACATTCACGAAACACGTGTTACACATGATTACGAATAAAATATCAAACTGAAACTTGGATAACTCAATCCTGATATATATTTAATTAGGGAACTAACCCCCGTTTAGTACTCTATTGTCTTTAAAGAATTTGGCTGCTATTTTCAACAGGTCAAGTAACCACATAGAGGTTTTCACTCCTTCTCTCGAAACAAACATATTTGTTATTGTTAGTGGCTTTAGCCAAAAAGTTGTTGTTGAAATCAATAATTTTTTACAGGAAAGTTAGGATTAACTAATGAACTTGATATAATTGAGTGAGAGAAGATTTTAGCTGGCCAACATAGAAAACACTTTCTAAATGAGACAGAACACTTTGTAGAATAATTATTTCAATGATTCTTTTCTACCTTTTCCTTTCAACTTTCTCTTTCATTTCACTTGTTTTTCCTTCTTTTCTTTAACCTTCTCATTAGATTATATGTTGTTTTATATTTTCACTTGGACTCTATACTTCTCTGTGTTATATCTATAAGGTTCAATGTGAAACACCATAACTAGAATACAATTGAACAACAAACAAACGATTTGATTCGGTTATAAAGAACTTTTCGGTACAACAAATTATTTTCATACTTCGTGAATTTCGTTATAACGGAATTTCACTGTATATATATTATGTGTGCGTGCGTGTATATATGTATATATATATATATATATAGCAAGAAGGAGGATGATATTCTGAAGTCTGTTCAAAAGACCTGCTGTTGTTGATTGTTTAACTAAACGTAAGACTTTAAAGAAAAAAAATCTGTAATGGATAATTTCACTGCTGTTTATAGCAGGGTGAGAGACTACGTAGATATGTAATTGATATTTTATTGAGTGAAACTTTCTGATTTACAATAAATTAAATACGATTGGAACTGTGTCTGAATGTAATAAATTATATCAGGGACTTCTAACGTATGACACCGGTACGAAGGTTGAAACATTACCAACGACACCGAATACCTGCTGTCTTCATTATAACTTTAATTAACCTAATTATATCTTGTGTAACAATTATATATATGTATATATATATATATATAGACACAATTTTCTATCCCCGACATCAGTCTTACACTGTCATATCTATTCTTACTTTACAATTGTGTCTACTAAGAGTTCCATTACAATCTGTAGTAGTAAAACTACTATTTCACCAGAACATCTGCTATCAGTCAATTATAGACAATATATATATTTTAGACCACATATCAACCTAATATATATATATTTCCTATCAAATCTGTAGCTAAAGACATAAAGTCAGCCTCACTACTTCATTCTGACAAGATATCAATTTATGACTAAAGATGAAGAAGATACACCAACGTTAATGTCGTAAAATAAAGCTGATAACATCTTTGAAACTTCTAATTTGATAACAAAGAGATTATTTCTTTTGTTAGTAAAAACTAACAACACAACACATTGATTATATCTGAAGGAGATAAGTTGACAAAGATTTACTTAATGTCTATATTAATGTAAATAATATAATTATTACAACGATCAAGTAATATATATAGAAATAAACACTTCCAAACTGAAATGTTGATGTGTTAATTTTCAATCAGCAGATTCCACTGTTACATGTGATATAAAATATATTGTTAACTTGACTGTCTTTATTATTTAAAATACCTCCGTCTATATTTCAACCACTGGAACAACCTCAAACAAGAAACAGTTGTCACACTCTCAGTCAACATTTTAAAGTCAAAAATCGAAATAAATGTTATGAGTGTATATAGATAGATGTATGCTGTGTGTGTATATATATAGTAATCCCCCGCTATATCGCGGTTCACTTTTCGCGGTCCCGTTACATCGCCGATATTTCTTTGGAACGTATCTAATTTCCTATCGCGGTAATCCTCGCCACATCGCGGATTTTTCGTTAGAACATATCTATTTTATTATCACGGTACGTCTGAATAAAAAGTGTTTAAAATTTAAACTTATTAAATAAGTTTCAATGTTATTAAAGTGTATATCGTAAGGAAGGGCCATCTTACGACCGTTAGTTTGGTGTTTAAATACAAAAGTGTGTTTTAATGAGTTTATATGTACTTAAAGCATGTATGAGAGGTATGTTAAGGCTTAAACTATGAAAACAACGGTTGTCTTTATGGTCTCCCTATATCAAAGTTGGTTCTGAAAGCTTAGTGGTTAGAGGATTGGGCTTACTATCAAAAGGTTGTGAGTTGGATTCTCGGACTGGGTGATGTGCTGTGTCCTTGAGCAAGACACTTTATTTCACATTGTTCCAGATTACTCAGCTGTAGAAATGAGTTGTGATGTCACTAGTGCCAAGATGTATCGGCCATAACCATTCCCTTGGACATATATATATAGTGTATATATGCTGTATAATATATATGTTGTGATGTCACTAGTGCCAAGATGTATCGGCCATAGCCTTTTTCTTGGACATATATATTGTGTATATATACTGTATAATATATATAGTGTATATATATGTTGTGATGTTACTAGTGCCAAACTGTATCGGCCATAGCCTTTTCCTTGGACATATATATAGTGTATATATACTGTACACAGTGTATATATAATATATACATAGTGCATATATATAGTATATATATACGTTGTGACGTCACTGGTGCCAAGCTGTATCAGCCATTGCCTTTCTCTAGTGTATAATATATACTGTATATATATATTGTATACAGTGTATATATATATATGTATATCATCATCATTATCACCGTTTTATGTCCCTTCTTCCATGGTAGTATGGGTTAGACAGGTTGTCCTGTTGTAGGCAGTGCCAGGTAGGGTGACCTTGTGTTGCTCAGATGGGAACCGATTTTGGCTTGATTTTTACAGCTGGATGCCCTTCCTAACACCAACCTCACAGTGAGTGATGGTGCTTTTTTGTTGTGACACCTCCATAGCCACTTTACAGTGGGAGGGAGTGGGGGCATATTGTCTATGTGCTTCAGCTTCGGCTTGTACCCGGGGGCTACAACACAACCTCGTCTGCTGCACACAGCATTTGATTCCTCTTATGCTCAGTCTCTATTTCAATTTGTTAATGCTTTGCCGTTCGCGTATATTACTGTTACACATCCATTGGAGCATGCAAGCTTTGTTTCTTTCTAATCTACGCAAGTCTTCTACAGACAGTGCCCAGGTCTCACTACCATGTAACATTGCTGTTCGTATGCACGCATCATACTGTCTGCCTTTCATTTTGAGGGAAAAGCCTTTTGCAGCTAGCGGTGGCAGTAGCTCCCTAAACTTCTTCAATCCCGTTGTTACCCTGGTTACTGTACTTTCAGAACACCCATCTCCGCTGCTTATTCGGTCACCTAGGTAGCAAAAGCTGTCTATTGTTTCTACAGAGCTCTCCCGGTGTTTGGTGGTGCTTGTTTCTTTAGTTCTGCCATAGATTCAGCTATAAGTGTAAGATCATTCACATATAGGAGTTCCTATGGGCATCTGGTCTTAAACTCTTCTGTTATAGCCTGCAATACTATTATAAACAGGAGAAGGCTAAGAACAGAGCCCTGGTAGACACCGACCTGTATGCTAAATTCCTCGCTATAGTAATTGTTAAGCCTAACTTTACTGACATGTCCCCTATACATGGCTTGTACAGCTTTCACAAGCCACTAATCTACTCATAGTTTTTTAAGAGCCCACCAGATTATAGCACGGGGCAGTCTGTTGAAGACTTTTTCGATAAAAGCCAGGTAGAGCGGCTTACTTTTAGCTAGGAACTTTACCTGTAACTGCCTCACAAGGAAGAGGGCATCAAACTGCATACATCTAGTTTTACCCAGTCCCTGATCAACTGTGGTATCACTCCATTACTTTCATGACCTGGTCCATCAGCTTTATACCTCTATAGTTTCTTCTATCTAGTGCATCTCCTTTACCCTTGTAGCAGTTGACGATGATGCTGCTGCACCAATCCTTTGGTATGACACCCTATAGTATTACCTGCTTAACAATATGTGTGGTTATTACCTTATCTACCCATTTGTCAGCTAATAGTATACCTACACCACCCATCCCGTTGTCATTTCCCACCCAGAAAAACTTATAGCACTGACTTTTGCCTACAAAGACTCTAGTGGACTCTCCTCTCCATCTAGTCTCTTGCACACAGCATACGTCAATATCCTTTCACTCAGCATATCTATAATTTCTCCTTCCCTTCCTTTCATTGTGCTTATGTTAATGCTGCCAACTCAGAGTTTTGGACATTTGCCATAATTTGTGGGAGAGGGTGACATTTTGCAGGGGAGTGTGTATGCTTCCTGTCTCTGAATTAAATCTTTGCATGGGTGCTTGGTATCTCGCGGATTTATATTCATTTATTTATTCGGGTTTGTTCCATTTATCTTTTGCTCCTTCATACATAACAGTAAACAAGAATTCTTTGGTGTAGGGCTAGCAAAACAGTAGTAGTAATGGCAGAGTTTGTTGGGGCTAGCAAGGTCTAGAAGGACAGTAGTAGTAATGGCAGAGTTTGTTGGGGCTAGTAAGGTCTAGAAGGACAGTAGTAGTAATGGCAGAGTTTGTTGGAGCTGGTAAGGGTTAGAAGGACAGTAGTAGTAATGGAAGAGTTTTGGGGGCTGGTAAGGGCTAGAAGGACAGTAGTAATAATGGCAGAGTTTGTTGGAGCTGGTAAGGTCCAGAAGGACAGTAGTAGTACTGACAGAGGTTGTTGGGGCTGGTAAGGGCTAGAAGGACAGTAGTAGTATTGGCAGATTTTGTTGGGGCTGGTAATGGGTAAGGACATGTTGCTGAGGTTTGATTGGTCAAATAGCCTATGGTGAGGGGTGGGAAATTGTGAGATAGGTAGCCATGATGACATATATCATCACAGGAGATTCGGGGGAAATAAGCAGATACAAGTAGGCATATTAGACAAGGCAAATATGCAAGAACTTCGAAGATGGACACCTAGCTTCGTAAACACCGAAATGAATGAGTGAGAGAAAATGGAGGTAATGGCGGGGGTTAGGGATGAGTTTGTAGAGAAAGAGACAATGTCCAACATGGCTTATATAAAAAACAAGGTCGAAGTATATACGATGTGGAAACAAGTGAATCATAATAATAATAATGTAAACAGAAGATTTTGAAATTGGGGAAGAAAGATAGCTGTAGAATAGAAATAATCTATGGATCTCTGGGATATAAGTTATATATATGTTGTGATGTCACTGGTGTCAAGCTGTGTCAGCCATTGCCTTTCCCTTGGACAACATATATGGTGTATAATATATATTGTACACAGTGTATATATATATATATAGTGTATATATATGATGTGATGTCACTGGTGCCAAGCTGTGTCAGCCATTACCTTTCCCTTGGACAACATATATAGTGTATAATATATACTGTACACAGTGTATATATAATATATATATATAGTGTATATATACTGTACATAGAGTATATATAATATATATATAGTATATATATACTCTACATAGAGTATATGTAATATATATATATATAGTGTATATATATGTTGTGCTGTCATTGGTACCAAGCTGTATCAGCCATTACCTTTTCCTTGGACATCATCAGTGGCGTGGAGAGGGTAGACTGGTATACATGGGTGACTGCTGGTCTTCCTCAAACAACCAGACTTGTGCCTCGGAGGGGTACTTTCTAGTTGCAAATTACGTGGTCATTCATGATCAACGGGGGTCTTCGATATGTTAGGTGTGTATATAGTAATGTGTGTATATATAGATGTGTATTGATGTCCATGTGGGAGTCATTGATATTAATGCTAGGGAAGGCTGGTCTTCTATATTACTGCATAACACCAAATATCTCGATCCTGTGTCATTGTCTTTGAGAAGTTCAATTGTGTGAGGTCAGCTTTTATCACCTCATCCTAGGTCTTCCTACTCCATAGCTTCCATCAATTGTGTGAGGTCAGCTTTTATCACCTCACCCTAGGTCTTCCTACTCCATAGCTTCCATCAATTGTGTGAGGTCAGCTTTTATCACCTCATCCCAGGTCTCTCTACTTCACAGCTTCCATCAATTTTATAAAATGCTTGAAAACGACTTAGAAAAGATTTTCATCAAAATCAGAATTTAATTCTGAAGAGAGGAAATTGGAACGTAATCCACTGAAAGTTGCATAACTCTTTAACATTTAAACCGGCCAGAATTCTGTCCCCTTTTTCTGCTCAAACCAGCCGTAACTGGACACTCTTACTGATATTAAGGTATTATTCTCAATATAAATATCAAAATCTCATAGATTCGATATTATGTGAGGTAAAGACTTTACTGTGAAAATATAATAGTATATATATATGGTAATGTGAATGGTATGTGAGTTATTAGGTGAGGTAAAGACTTTACTGTGAAAATATAATAGCATATATATATAGTAATGTGAATGGTATGTGAGATATTAGGTGAGGTAAAGACTTTACTGTGAAAATATAATAGTATATATAGAGTAATGTAAATGTTATGTGAGGTAAAGACTTTACCATGGAAATATAATAGTATATATAGAGTAATATAAATGCTAAAGGGTTAAACCCTGAAGAAAGGACTTTTAGGTCCCAAAATATTGGACACCTGAAAGAACAACAACAACAAAAATAAACAAAGATTACCAGGTAACTTTTACTTTTCCTTACCTCATCTTACAGTCCATTTTGCATTGTTTAGCCTTCTATCTCTTTCAACATTATATATTATATAGAATGCTTCAAGGAAACTACAACATTTTATTATATATCATCATCATCAATTAACGTCCATCTTCCACGCTAGCATGGGTTAGACGGGTCCCATTTAGAAGCAAATTGGGTCAGGTGACCGTGCCTCACTCATATAGGGGTGTTTCTGGCTAGCTTTCTATGGCTGGATGCCCTTCCTAACGCCAACCACATTGACAGTGTGGACTGGGTGCATTTCCCAATACACCTACATGCCCACTTTACAGTGTGGGCTGGGTGCTTTTTGTGGTGTCTTTTACATGTCCAGTGTGGGTGGGATATATATATATATGTCTGTGTCATCACCATTTAATGTCCATTTTTCCATTTTGGCATGGGTTAGACGGGTCATCCACGCCAGGAGTTGGGTTTTACAGCTTGATTCCCTTCCTAACACCAACCATGTTTACAGTGTGGGACTGGATGGCTCTGTTATGAGGAGGGACAGGCCAGTTGACCGCACTTAACCCATCTCACAGTACAAATACAATTTTGGGGCCTGGTACTGGGTGGCACCATTATGAGGAGGGGTGGCCAGCCAGATGGGCCATAGCCTTTTCTTGAGGTTACCATAGTTATGGGGACTGGTACTGGATGGTACAGTTACAAGAGGGGCTGGCCAGTTGGCTGTGTCACTATGGGGAGGGTAGCCAGTTGACCGTGCCAAACCCATCTCACAAGGTTACCACAGTTTTGGGGCCCTGTACTAGATGACACCGCTATCGTGATGGTGCAGCTGTAGTTTGACATATATATAGCCTTGGTTTATATAAATAAACATCACACAGGTATATTTCTACAGTTTACCAATGTACCATATTTACCGGTGCCGAAGACAGCCAAATTTTAAAAAAAAAATAATAAACAACCTTCGGCCTCCAGGACGTATGGTAGATTTTTGAGACTTACATTAGGGAAAAAGTAACGTCTTTGACACTGGTAAAAGTGTAAAATTTCCACTGTTAAATCTATCCCTGTATTTTAAGTATTTTCTATTATCTCATACTGTTTCTTTCTTATAAGTCCTATAAGAATGAATTTTTTGCTAAACTGCCATAGAGCAGACCTCTGGAGAGATAGAAGGATATAATTTATAGAGAATGCTGGAATACCACTGCTTACATTGGAGAGAATTGCTCTGGACAGGAAAGATGATATCTACAGTTTACCAATATAGAAATATAAAATTTCCACTGTTAAATCTATCTCTGCTTCTAAAGTATTCTCTATTATCTCATACTGTTTCTTTCTTATTTCAGAATATCAGATGACATTAGGATAAATTATTATTTTCAATCTTGGATACATCACCTCTATTTATCATCATTTTAAGACTAAAATCTTTTAAACAGAACTTATATAACACTGTTTATATAAATCTCTCGTCGAATAACTGAAATATTTCCTCAAAACTGAGTTTATTTTCTTCACTATAAGATGGTTTTGTATTTTAACTAAACTTGGATGAAACATAAGTTTGCATTATCTTCAGATATTAACTGAAATTACAGTTGAGGGAAATATAGAAGGTATATTTTTTAGAAATATAATATAAAAAATATTACAAGTAAAACATTTGTATATTCTGTTCAAGAAGAAATCATTATAGAAAATAAATTGACAAAGCTGATTAAATGTGAAACACAATCTAAAGTGTTTAGTATTCCTGGTGAGATGACAAAGGTTGGAGAAGAGAAGCCATATCACTGTGATATCTGTGGTAAATCATTCTCTGATAGTAGTGCCTTGACTAGACATAAACGTATACATACAGGAGATAAGCCATGTCATTGTGAGATCTGTGGGGTATCATTCTCTCAAAGTAGTGCCTTAACTAACCACAAACGTATACATACAGGAGAGAAACCATATCCCTGTGATATCTGTGGTAAATCATTTTAGTCAGTTAATTCCTCACAAACGTACCCATACCGGAGACAAGCCATACCAATGTGATATCTGTGGTAAATCATTCTCTCAAATTAGTACCATAACTACACACAATCGTATACATAAAGGTGAGAAGCCATATCACTGTGATATTTGTGGTAAATCATTCTTTGTAAGTTTTCATTTAACTACTCACAAACGTATACATACAGGTGACTAGCCATATCACTGTGATATCTGTGGTAAATCATTCTCTCAAATTAGTCAGTTAATTCCTCACAAACGTACCCATACCGGAGACAAGCCATACCAATGTGATATCTGTGGTAAATCATTCTCTCAAATTAGTACCATAACTACACACAATCGTATACATAAAGGTGAGAAGCCATATCACTGTGATATTTGTGGTAAATCATTCTTTGTAAGTTTTCATTTAACTACTCACAAACGTATACATACAGGTGACTAGCCATATCACTGTGATATCTGTGGTAAATCATTCTCTCAAATTAGTCAGTTAATTCCTCACAAACGTACCCATACCGGAGACAAGCCATACCAATGTGATATCTGTGGTAAATCATTCTCTGTAAGTCGTACCATAACTACACACAATCGTATACATAAAGGTGAGAAGCCATATCACTGTGATATTTGTGGTAAATCATTCTCTCAAAGTAGTACCTTAACTAGACACAAACGTATACATACAGGAGAAAAGCCATATCATTGTGATATCTGTGGTAAATCATTCTCTCGAAGTAGTCACTTACCTATCCACAAACGTATACATACAGGTGACAAGTCATTTCACTGTGATATCTGTGGTAAATCATTCTCTGGGAGTAGTACCTTAATTAAGCACAAACGTATACATACAGGAGACAAGCCATATCATTGGGAGACCTGTGGTAAATCATTCTCTCAAAGTAGTACCTTAACTGTCCACAAACGTATACATACAGGAGATAAGCCATTTCACTGTGATATCTGTGGTAAATCATTCTCTGTTAATAGTAACTTATCTACTCACAAACATATACACACAGGAGACTAGCCATACCAATGTGATATCTGTGGTATATCATTCTCTCAAAGTGGTACCTTAACTAGCCACAAACGTATACATACAAGAGACAAGCCATATCACTGTGATATCTGTGGTATATCATTCTCTCGAAGTGGTACTTTCACTAGCCACAAACATATACATACAGGAGACAAGCCATATCACTGGGAAAAGTACCCTAACTACTCACAAGCTTATACATACAGAAGAGAAATCATAACATTGACATCAGTAATAAATCATTCCCTCAAATTTGCGAATTAATTGTTTTTACATTTGGCACTAGGCCAGCAAATACCCAGTGCATTACTGGTACTTTATTTTATCGACCCCGTAAGGATGAACTGCAATGTTAATTTCGGCGGGATTTGAACTCAGAATGGCAAGGGCCGTAACTGTATGCGTCAAAGCATGGTGTCCGACTCTCTACCGATACTGCCAATGAGAATACAAATACATATCATTTTGACAACCGAGGGAAATCATTCTCTTTGAATGTTACATTAACTACACACAAACATATACATACAGCTGGGAAGCCATATCACTTTGATATATTTGGTAAATCTTTCTCTAAATGTTGCGGCTTCACTAGACACTAACACATACAGGAGAGGAACTAGATCAATGTGATGTCTGTGATAAATCCTTCTCTAAATGTTGTGTCTTCACTATACACTAACATATACGGGAGAGGGACCATATCACTGTAATGCCTGTGATAAATCTTTCTCTTGTAAAGGTTACTTGATGCAACACAAACACAATTAGACAAGATAAAAACCATATCACTCACCTAAAATAGTGCCACCAATGTTGTTAATATTTTGAATAAAACTGTTTTACTAAGAAATTATTCTCCTTTCATTTTATTTGTAGAAGTTGTAACCAAGACGTGTGCTGACAAAACTGTATGATTCAGAATTTACATATGCTATATATATGTGAATGTATGTGTGTAGAAATGTGTGTCCATGTATATATTTGTCTATAAGTATGGGCATATCTGTGTTTGTATATAAGTATTTGATTATGTATGTGTGTATATGTACGTCATCTTCATCATCATCACTGTTTTTATGTCTGTTTTTCCATGCTTGCTTCGTTGGGCAGGTCCTTCTCAACATGGCATCTTTCAACACGTCGTGTTCCTTTGTCATCTCCTTTGTGAGAGTCAGTGATTTGAAGTCAGTTCACACAGCCTCTGTCCAGGTCTTTCTTGGTCTACCTCTACTATGGCTTCCTTCTACTGGGATTTCCTGGCACTCCTTCACCCAGTTGTCATTATCCATGTTCATCACATGTCCGTACAAACACAGTCTTCTCTCTTACACACCACTTCAGATCACTCTTAAACCCAGCTTCTTCTTGAACTTGTCCAAACTCTGCCTTTCTCTCACACTTACATAACATATCCTACAAAACATGGTTGTTGCATTTCTCTCCAGTCTACTTATCCTCTGCAGACATAGCCCTGGTTTCGTTACCACGCATCATTGCACATCACCCACATGTCTCATACAGTTGTCCTTTTGTACAGAGCGAGAAACCTTTTGCGGTCAACTGTTGCAGTAGCTCTCTAAACTTTTTCAATCCTATCCTTATTCTAGATATTCATCTTTCAGAGCAGCCTCCTCCACTGCTAATTAAGTCACCTGGATTGCAAAAGCTATCAACCACTTCTATGTGTGTCTAATTACATATATAATTAAGCCTGACAATTTCTGCACTAAATATTTACCTCCCTTTTTGACACTATGAAACTCTCCTCTGTTTAGGGTGAAAATTGTTGGAGGAAAGAACATGTTATGTGTATGAAACTTTATTTACACTAAATAGACTATAGGTACACAGGAGTGGGATACAAAGTAAGTTAGCTAAGAACGTAGGTTTTACAAGGTGTCATTGCACTGGAGCAGTAAGAAGCAATCGCTTTAGGAGACAAGCTCTTTCAAATATTTAAAGGATTCTGTAGAAGCAGTTGACAGTTTCTGTTACCAGGGTGACCAAATTAGCATTGAGGTAGGTGTTCTGAAAGTACAATAACCAGAGTAAGAACAAGATGGCAAAGGTTTAGGGTGCTACTACTACTGCTAGCTACAAAAGGTTGTTTCATCAAATTGATGTCTGCATATGAACAGCAATGCTGCATTGCAGTGAGATCTGGGCGGTGTGTGCAGAGGACCTCCGAAGATTGGATAGAAATGAAGCTTCAATTCTCCGATGGATGTGTAATATTAATATACATGAAGAGCAAAATGTAAATAAACTGAGAGAGAACCTGGGCATGAGAGGGATAAGATACAGTATGCAGGAGTGTAGATTGCTGTGTTATGGACATGTGATGTGTATGAAGGAAGAGATGTTGTATAAAAGGTTGACCGCTTGAAATTGATGGAAGAGGAAGACCTATGAATGCTTGGGATGAGGAGGTGAAAACTGACCTGATAGCATTGTACTTCTCAAAGGTGATGACACAGGATTGAAATCTCTGGCGTTATACAGTACTGCAGGAGACCATGTGCACGGGATGAAGTAACATTTAGTGGTTTGAAGTATGCTCCAATTTTCCACCTCCCCACGTTTTAACACTCCACCAGCGAAGTAACCCCTCTGACCTATCTCTCCAATCCACACCCCACATACACAAAGAATTGCTGCTTTCGCCCTTAAAGGGATCTTCTGAAACTAAAAAAAAATCAATCTGAGAACGCAGAAGTAAATATTTCGAAAAAAGTTGCAACCGAAGGAAAACAGGAAGACGATACTTCTGTTCGTGAAGACGTTCCCTGGCAATGAACGGAAAAAAGTGAAGATAATACATTGTTATGTGGAGCGGTGACAACAATTACACGTAAAGACAAAACCACGTTTATGGTATAAATGGAGTCGTAGACTAATATACTATTTAGGAAACTGAATGATTCTCGGCTTCGGAGTTCAGAATAATGTAAATAAATTAGTTGAACGAAAATGACAGAGGTTATTATAATCATAAAAGTAATAATAATTAAATATATACATACACACAATTATACACGTGCATATGCGAAAGCACGCGGCATGCATGCATGTACATGCACGTACACATAAAAACGCGCACACGGACGTAAAAAGGTGCGACACATACACCCGCACTCATACGGACATATACACCAAATACACATATAAATATATGTTTGTGTGTATACATATAATATATATACATATATAAATATACACGCATAAATGCGTATAGAACGCACACTCACACATACCTACAGGTAAATACACATATGTTCACCAAACGTACATATACCAAAACCCTATGTACACATATACACACCATACATACGTGTAAACACACAGGATGGCTGCCCCCTCGTTTTCGAGTATGGCCATTGCACGAAAAAAACAATAATAATAATAATAACAATAATAATAACGACAACAACTAATAATATACATATATATATATATAAATGAAGTAATTCCGTCGGAAAGGTCCAGGAAAAAAGAGTGCTTGGAGCTGTATAAATGAAGTAATACTGTAACCTACAGTAGATGAAATAATTGCCCTATGTTGTTTATTACATAACTATATATATATACACACACACACACACACACACACACACACACACACACACACACACACACACACACACACACACACACACACACACACACACATGTAGATATATCTACACACACACGATAGCAACTAACAGCACTGCGATCGAATGTGGCTTTTTAGCCCAGCCAATGATCTAAAATGTCTTGCACAGAGTCGGCAACCAAAACATTCACTGGGAATAGCCGGCTGTGGTTGGAGTTCATGTACTTTTGCATGTCGTTTGAGCCCTCCTGCTGATTTACATTCTCTACCACATGCTTGGCAAGCATGATGAGTAGCATCTCCAACAGCAGCCTGGTAGTCAACCACTGGTCTTACTTTATGACTGCGAAGATGACTTTCGAGTCCAGCTTTGCTTAGACAGAGTCTCGCACAGACGCTGCATATCAGCGCCATAGGAGGACCCTCGCCGTCTGGAAGTGCAACAGTAATGCTCTTCCTCACATCCCACTTTACTTTCTCGTATGCGATTCGAGATGTCTCAAAGGCAACTTTTCCCTCATATACAGTTTTTCTCCATTTATTACAATCAGCAGCAATATTTTCCCATGTATCAGCAAAGATGCTAGCATCTTTCAACGATGGTTTCAACGAATCATTATACTTCTTTTTTGGTTTATGTGGCGGTCGTTTTCCTTTAACTAACTCTCCATTAAAGAGTTGTTTTGGTATTCTAGAATCCTTCATCCTGGCAAGGTGACCACTCCAACGGAGTCGTTGCTTAAGCACAAGAGCTTCTATACTGTCACACATAGAGCTTTCAAAAATCTCGATATCACTGATGTGTTCCCTCCAGTGAACGCCATGGATCCGTCTGAGACACATCTGATGGAAACGCTCCAATTGCTTAAGGTGGTGTCGATATGTGACCCAGGTCTTGCAGGCATAAAGAAGAGAAGAGAGCACACATGTCTTGTACACCTTTACCTTTGTCTTCTTGCATATGTCTCGCCGACCGCAGAGTCGCCTTTCTAGCTTTCCGGAAGCAACACTTGCTTTCCTAATCCTGAGTGGAATTTCATTATCAAGGTTGCTGTATTGATTGACAGTGCTTCCCAGGTAGACAAACTGATCAACCACTCCAAGTCGTTTACCATACACATAGATATTTGGTTCACTGTACTGCTTACCAGGGGCAGGTTGGTACATGACGACAGTTTTCTTGAGACTGACAGTCAATTCTAGGGCAGTGCAAGCATCAGAAAATGCATTCAAAATGTGCTGCATTTCAATCTCTGTGCGGGCTACAAGATCGCAATCATCTGCATACAAGAGGTCTCTTATGATTGATGAAAATACTTTTGTTTTTGCAGCAAAGCACCTGATGCTAAATATGTTTCCAGAGGTTCAATAGTAGATCTAAACACCATGCTCACAATTTTTGAATGCAATATAGAAAACCATTGCAAAGTATATGGCAAACTGGGTCGGTGCTGGAATATCCCCTTGTTTCACTCCATTTTTTACTGAGATAGGCTCTGACATGTTACCTCTGACATTAACCCAAGTCTTCATGTTGTCATGGAAAGACCTGACCAAGGCAAGGAACTTATCAGGGCAACCAAGTTTCTGGAGAACGTTCCACAATGCATTCCTGTTAACAGTATCAAAAGATTTTTGTCAGATCAACAAAAACCTGATACAGATCCAAACCTTTTTCCATGCACTTCTGGAGCTGTCTAGCTGAGAAGATCATATCAGTAGTGCTGTGTCCAGCACAAAATCCAGATTGACTTTCAGGAACAACACAATCTACAATGTGTGTCAGCAGACAGTCCAGAAGCACCCTACAGTAAATTTTTCCTACAACAGAAAGCAATGATATACCCCCATAGTTTCCACAATCATTCTTGTTAGCCTTTCCCTTGTACAAGACAACCATTACTGCAACTCTCCAGTCCTCAGGTACAGATTCACTAGCCCATATTCTGTCAAACAAAGGGTGAAGAAGTCACAGAAGTCTCTCACCACCATATAGTAAGAGCTCTGCATGTATGCCATCTATACCTGGAGACCTTCCACTGTTCAGCCTCGAGATAGCTACTGCAACCTATACAAGCATCAGTGGTTCTACGAGAGCTACTTTCACAGGTTTTTCAAGAATGAGATTGAGGAAATCTTCCAAAAGATGCCATTCTTTAGATGCAGGATGCATCAATGTGGTCTTAAATTTGTTCTTTTTGGAACATGGTGATGGTAACACAGATCCAGCTCCTCACATATCTGCAGCAGGAGCATACCATTGGTGTTACACTTTCCCACCCTATGCCTTCTGATTACATTCCATCTGTTAAAATCCCTACCCACTCTAGCATTAAAGTCACCAAGCAGGATGACCTTGTCTGCCTGAGGGATATTTCTTAAAACCTTTCATGGTAGAAAGACACCTTTTCTTCATCAACAGAATTTATAGTTGGAGCATACACACTCACCAGGGTCGCATATCTTCCTTTGTCCCCCGGAATCCTCATGGACATAAGACACTCACTAATCCCGAATGGGAATTCTTCCAATTTATCCACAAGAGCTGTCTTACAGCCTCTCTTCTGGTTCCTTCATCTCTTCCTTTCGAGAAGAATGTATATTTTCCACAAATTCTGTAAGAGGTCCATCTCCAGCTAACCTTGTCTTGGATAAAGCCACGATGTGAAGATCGTAATAACGAAGCTCCTTTGCAACAAGAGCAGTCCTTTGTTCAGGATGTTCGGAGGAATCCCTGTCAAGCATTGTCCGTATGTTCCAACATATATATAGCACATATGCATATGTACATACGCACTCACATATATATAAATGTCTATACACACATATATGTATATATATATGTATATATATAGTGAAGTCATACATCCTATTATGTGTTCAATTCTCAGCTAGGGAGGTACATTGTGTCCTTAAGCAAGACACATCATTCCACATGTCTCTAATCTCCACAGCTGAAAAAGACAAGTAGCAGAATTAGTTGGATGTTTAGCATGGGTTGGATCTCTGCTTCCAACCTGTTGACTGCGGCCACAAACCCAGGCTTCACTGCCTGTAATAGAGAGAAGAGGAAGATAGGGAGGGGCTGAGTCACAGCTCAGACAGGAGTATAGTGTCTGTCCCTCTCCCATTAGGTGGATTACAAGTATGAGTTGAGGGTCGGATGCCTTGCTTTGCAGCATAGAGTCACGCCCCTTTATGGTTTGAGTTCAAATCCTGCCCAGGTTAACTTTGCCTTTCATCCTTACGGGGTCGATAAAATAAAGTACCAGTAATGCACTGGAATAATTGCTGGCCTTGTGCCAAAAATAGAAACAATTATTTTAGTAGCTTCATTCATTTTCATTGTTCGTTCTTTACATTTCTAGTTTATTACCTTTAATAATGTGTTTTGTTTTAATATAAACAGTTTTGTAACATTAATAATGTTATTTATACAAATCTGAATAAAGAACTAACATATAGATTGAACGTGTGAAGTAATATAACTGAAGTTGTTTCTGAATGTATTAAATTATGTAGGGGACTTTTAAGTGATGACACCGGTGTCAACTAGACAGTGAAATATTACCATTTATATCAGCTCCATTGTTACAACTTAAACCTCATCTAATTTTATCTTTTATGGTGATTATTTCATATTAAGGTAAACGTTAATGTTTGTAAATAACATAAGGTGACTTATTTACCTTATAGTTGTTGTTTTATCACCTGTATTATTAAATATTGAAGTGGTTGTTCAACATTTTACAGGACAGGAAAATATTATTTTAATCAGAAATCAGTGAACTTTTAGTTTTTACTAATTTTCTTGACTTTATATTTGGTCTTGAAAACTAAAGTACGTATTATTTCGTTTTCCACCACAAACATTGTGAACTTTTCTATCTGAAGTGAAATATCTTGATTTATTACAACACCTACACATATTTCTACACACACATACACGTCTATTTATTTCTCTCTCTCATACGTACACACTGTATGTCTGTATATATATATATTAACCTTCGTCTTTTGAAATTATGGATATTAATTCTCTTGTCACCTGAACTGTCCTAAATAACAAGAACCTTAACTATAGATGTCTTATTCGTCTGTTTTATCAGCTGAGGATTTTATTGTGAATAGAGCTTCTCTCACCTTAACAAAAATAATAGTGGAATATTGCACAAGATTCATATATATATATATACATATAAGCACTTGCCTTTTCTTCATCCAAGAATCAGTCTTACGCTGTCATATATCTTATTACTTGTACCAACTGAATGCTACATTACAACTTTTTAGAAGAAGAAAGCAAAGTTCTGCAATCTTTTATGGACCCTTTGTATATTAGACTACATAGTATATATTAACCATATCTACATATCTTAATGTATCAGTTGAAGTGGTGAGACTCCTTTATGTAAAGATCTATAACTAGAAATATGTCTGAATATAGCTGTGAGGTTTGCAGAAAAACTTTCCCTTCAAAACTGAAACTCTCCTCACACGAGAAAATACACACTGGAGAAAAACCCTTCCATTGTGAAAAATGTGAGAAAGTTTTCGTTTGTAGCAGTGACTTGAAAACACATAGACCAACACACGCTGGAGAAAAACCTTATTCATGTGAAATATGTGGGAAATCCTTTACTCAAGGTTCTAGTCTTGTAGATCACATAAGAATACACACTGGAGAAAAACCTCATTCATGTGAAATCTTTTTCTCAAGGTTCGCATCTTGTATATCACAAAAGAAAACACACAGGAGAAAAACCCTTCCATTGTGAAATATGTGGCAAATATTTTTCTAGTAATTCTACACTTGTAGATCACAAAAGAATACACACTGGAGAAAAATCTTATTCATGTGAAATATGTGGTAAATCTTTCACTCAGAATTCGTCACTGGTTGTTCACCTACGTTGTCAACACTTGCGGTAAACCCCATCAATGTGAAATATGAAACACACAAATATACAGACACACTCTGGAAGGCAGAATATAAAATGTGAAGGTTGAGAGATCCTATCTCAACATATATGTCTGTGTGTGTGTGTGTGTATATATATATATATATATATATATATATATATATATTCAGGTTTGAGGTTCACCACTGGATAGAGCTGGTCAATTCCGTATGGTCAATCTTAATGTAATAATATGGAGAGTACTCAACGTAAAGCAGTTCAACCGTCTTTGTTTTTGTAGTTGGTGGTGCTATTACGGAGTTAACTATTATAATGAAATGACAGGAGGCTGGACTTGTGTAAATCCTTGAAAGGTTTATTATACTTTGATCATTTCAATGACCGGGTTCCGTATGAATCCGGTGATATCAGGTATTCGAAATATAATAAGTGAATGTAATAGATAAAATCCATGGGGCTGAAAATCAAAGACCCGAGGGCGACCGCCATCCTGCATCTTCCACCTTTGCCAGTCGCCCTCAAGTGACGTGGCTAAAGCTTACAGTGTGCTACTACCGGTCAAATAAAGGAAAACAGAAAGGAATAGGAACATAAGTCAGCGTTAATATCATGCCACGAGAAAAAAGAAAGAAAGAAGAGAGAAGAAGGGGGAAGGGAGAAGAAGAGAAGTCAGGGTTAATGTCAGCTATAAGAAGAAAGACAGAAAGAAAGAGGTGGAAAGGTCGGTATTACAGTCAGGCCAGGAATGTCGCGAAAAAAATTTATTCTAAGGGACCCGTATCTTAACAACTACTACCGGTCAAATATAGGCAAACAAAAAGGGGGAGGAAGATAAGTCAGCGTTAATATTATGCCACAAGGAGAAAGACAGAAATAAGGGAGAAGAGAAGGAAGAAGAAAAGTCAGGGTTGATGGCTACAAGAAGAAAGATAGAAAGAAAGAGGAAGAAAGGAATGGCGCGAAAAAAATATTTTCAAAGGGACCCGTATCTTAGCAGAGGTAAATATAGTGGGGTCAGTATGTTATAATGTGTGAGCAGAAGATTGGAACGTTACATTTTTGTTTAGACTTATAGGATGAAGTTAAACAATTAATATTTAATATTAACATTATAAAATTAAGGTTGCGAGATTTAAGCAAAGAAAGAGTCTTTTATGAAGACACTTAAATTTTATTATAGAGTAAAGATTATGTCTTTGTTTAGCCGTCAAACAGCATGCGGCGACTACAAGCTTGGGCAGCCCATCACTCCGAGTGATATCGCCTAGCGAAAGATATGGAAATCGATTTTTCCGAGCACTCTAGGAATGTATAACAGGCTTCAGGTGCGCCAGCAGGAGGTCAGCCCGCATTGTTAGGCCATCCTTGTACAAAACCAGTACTATTCCTTTACCCAGGAGGGGGATTTGCTTAAGTAGAGGGAGGCGTGATACATCTAATAGTTCTGATTTGATCTGTAATTTAAAGGTATTATATGGCGGTCAAAAAACCGGCTGCACGCCGGGCCCCTGGGGCGAATCAAGCGACTCCGAGTAGTTTCATTTACCGAAAGAAGGGGGAATTTATTTTTCCAAGCACTCAAGGTAGGCCTATGCGCCAGGGGGGCCGGTCCCGCCACCAGGAAAACCAACCCAACAGTCCGACAGAAAGTTGGAACGTTAAAATATTGTTTAGATTTATAGGATGAAGTTGAAAGAATTCAGAATAACATTATAAAATTAGAGAGTAAGAAGACTGAGAATTGAACAAATAGAAAATTGAAAATTAAACATTTAACAAACTTTTTTAAGGTTTTGGGTTGCGGGGTTTAGTTAAAGAGAGTCTTTTATGAAGAAACGTTAATTGTATTATATAGATCCTCTATAAGTTATCCTAGTGGGATGTAGAGTAAGGGATATAGTCGGGTAATATTTATTTTTGTTCTCAGGGGGAGACATTCTAGTGCCATGTGCTAATGGGTACAAGTGAGTAAAAGTCCCAATAAGAGGAGTAGAAATACATGGACACATAGAAGTAGAATACGTGGAAAAGCACATTAATAAAGCAAAGGTATAAATATATAAATAAACCAACAAGAGTGGTGGTGGAGTAAGATGGAGAAATCAAGACATAGGAGAAATACAATATAGTTCAGGTTGCAGTATTTATGTTCCCAGGGGGAGACATTCTAGTGTCGTGTGCTAATGGGTACACGCGAGTAAAAGTCCGAATAAAAGAAGTAAAAAGTACATGGATGTATAGAAGTAGAATACGTGGAAAAAACATTAATACAGCAAAGGTAGAAAGATATAAATATATAAATAAACAAACGAGTGGTGGTGGAGTAAATGGAGAGATCAAAACACAGGAGAGATACAATATAGTTCAAGTTGCAGTCAGATAATGCATATAGATGTGGAAATGGAATCAGTGTGTGTTCGAGTCTGAGAATTCAGTGTGAGTTACACATGACCTGAAGTATAGGGTATCGAATTTAGTCAATACAGTACAGTACAATACAGGTTATGGTATAATCCGTAGAATTTCGTTGAAGTCTGAATATATATATATATAATTATGTAATAAACAACATAAGGCAATTATTCCATTTACCAGTGGTTTCTTAAAAGCAAACAAATTTTGCTTTCAAACATCAGAATGAAAAAATCCTGCTGTATTTATTGGCGTTGGATTTTAAAAACAAAAATATAATCTATATGAAAGTGGAGCTGGAAAAGGAAGAAGGAAAGGAAAAATAAACACACATGCACACGCACACCCACACACACAATTATATACATACACATATATATATACATACACACATACATACACACACACACACACACATATAGGTGTGTATATATATACATACACATACATACACACATAATTATCAACATATCCATACATACACATACATACAAATACACAAACATGCATACACACACACACACATATACATGCATATATATATATAATATAAACATATATATACACATACATACATATATATATATACACACATATATATATATATATACATACCTACACATACATACACACAATTATACATATATACACACGTACATACATACACACATATATACACGCATACATACGCATGCACAAATATAGACATATGTACACACACCTACATACTCACACACACAAATAATTATAAGAAAAAATATTATAATAAAAATACCGTCACATAAGAATAAAAATGAAAATTATTATAGTGTTGATAGCGATACAGGCAACAAATAAATGAACAAACACACGTGGTAAGCAATACACACGATTGCACGTACACATACAGCCTAAAAATAAATACATACACACACTCTCACACATACACATACATATACAATACTATATACACATACATACGCATACACATATATACACACACACACATATATATATATATATACACACACATACATATACATACATATATATATATATATATATATATATATATATATATATATATATATATATATATATATATATATATATATAGGAACGAGTAGGACACCGACGGCTGAGCTCAAGCCGTTTCGACGGCTAATTCTGGACTAAATGAAAATTTTTATCCTGGTATATGAATAGCCGAGCTTCTCAGAGGGATAATTCCATATATGGTAAAAGTGATTGTCACAAGGATTGGTCAAAAGCTTGTTGTTGAGACACATAATTCTATCATGGCAATTTGTGGAAGGAAGGGGTAGCTGAACCTGCCAGTAGAAGAAAGAGGGAGAGGGAGTGGAGGAAACCCAGTCGCATCTGATCTATAACTGGATTGACATTCCTACGATAACTCAACCACCTTGAATTCCTTTTCTGCTCTCTACGCCGTATATCCATACATCCACTACGGTTTTTTTACCTTCTGAATTCACTTTCTGTACTCTCGTATTCTCTTTCTCCCTTATCTCCCCTTATATTTAAACCTTTTCCTATGTCATTTATTTTCCTTTTTTTCCCCTTACTTTCTGTCTTACCTTTCACATACCCAATTTTTTTATTTTTAGATATTTATTTTTGTGTGTGTGCGTATGTGTTGCGTATATGTGTGTATATATGTATATATATATATATATATATATATATATATATATATATATATATATATATATATATGTGTGTGTGTGTGTGTGTATATATATATATATATGTATGTATATGTGTGTGTATGTATGTTTATATTTATCTGTATGTATATGTATATGTATATATAATTGTATTTTATATGCTTCTGTTGTATTTGTGCGTGTGTGTATATATATATATATGTATATATATATATATATATATATATATATATATATATATATATATATATATATATATATATATATATATATATATATATATATATATATATGTATGTATGTATGTATATATGTGTGTGTATGTATGTGTGTGTATATATAGATTTAATGTGTGTGTGTGTGGGCGTGTGTATATTTGTGCGTCTATATGTATTTTTATATAATGGTTTTGTGTGTATATATATAATAGCCTCAGAAACGGCTTGAGCTCTGCCGTAGGGTCAGACTTTTTCCTATGTGTGTGTATATATATGCGTATATGCATGTATGTGTATGTATGTGTGTGTGTTTTTCTGTGGTTGTGTTTGTGTGTATGTATATATATGTATATATATATATATGTGTATATGTATGTGTATGTATATGCATAATTACATAGAGAGTTATTTAATGCTTATTTTCATTGATCATTTGCTCCAGGAACTTGTTGAGTGCTCTAAATCAGCTATAAACATTTATACCCTTTTCTACTTATTATTTATTATTTGTCGTATTCCCAACTTTTTATTTTTATATATACAATATTTATGTTTTTTTTATATATATAATATTTATGTTTTTCTTATATATATATATATGTGTGTGTGTGTATTAGGCCCCAAGAGTGTCAACATGTAATTTTTATTTTCTTTTGGATTAAAACAATTTATCTAAAATAATATTTCCATAGTAAACTATAGTAAACTACCATGACGATGACGTCACATTGTATATGCGTGTGTATGTGTCTGTGTGTGCGTTTGTGAGTTGGTTGCATACGTTAGGCCTCAGAGAAATAAACACACACATACATCTACACATACAGATACATATGTGATGACAGACAGGTGTGTGTGAATGCATGTCTGTGTGTTTGTCTCAGTATGTGTGCGTCGTAATTTTTGTTTGGTGTAGTGAATGTCACAAAAATATGGTGGAATGCTATGCGTGTGTTTGCGTGAATGTATGTCTCTGTGTGTCTGTCTTAGTATATGTATATGAGAGCGTATGTGTGTAGCAACAATTATTCATTTGGACACCATCAAAAAATTACACAGTGAATATTGTTTACCCTAGGTGCTTCAAGATTGACAGATTTTCATTTCTAAATTCTATTATCATTACAATTTTGATTTTTTTAAATAAAATATAGATAGTTTGAAATAATTAGGAGAAAGAAAAAAACATATCTTCATATTCATTTTTTTCTAATCTGAATAAGAACAGCAGTAACCTGAGCAACGCCGGGTAATTCTGCTAGTAATAATATGTATTAATAAAAATTAATTATGGTGAAATATGTTAGAAATCATTCTCAGAGGTTTTGTATTGTAATCCACAAATACACCCTTTAGAAAGTTCCACTTCATATTATTTGTCTTTAAGGCTTCTTACAGAGACACAATCTCATTTCATTGTTGGGTATGGTGGATAGGCAGAATCGGTAGAGCATCAGATAACATTCTTTCTGTGTTAAAATCCTGCTGAGGTTAACTTTACTTTTCTTCCTTCACAGCTTTAGTAAAATAAAGTACCAGTAATCCACTGGGGTTGATTTAATCAACTTTCCCCTTCCGTTCCAATTGCTGGTCTTGACTTAAAAGTAGAAACAGTTATTTAAAGTCTATAAAACAATGGATGGAATGCTTTCTGCCATATTTGCCAAGCTGTTTCAGCTATTCCCTTGGACAACATTATATATAATGTGTATGTATTATATATACATAGTTTATATATTGTGTATATGTAGCATATACTCTATATATGCAGTATATATATGTAGTGTATATATTGTGTATATGTAGCATATACTCTATATATGCAGTATTTATATATAGTGTATATATTGTGTATATGTGCTACATACACTATATACATATTATTTATATGTATATATATAGTGTATATTTTGTGTATCATCATTATATCTACGTTTCCATGCTTGCATGGGTTGGACGGCTCCTTCTTAGCACATCTCTCCATTAGATGCATTCCTTCGTCATCTCCTCTTCCAGTCTTCACGATTTGAGTTAAGCTCTCACAACATTTGCTTTCTTGGCCAACTTCTACTGCAGCTTCCTTCCACTAGGATTTCCTCACTTAGTCCAAGCTCTGTTATTCTCTCACATATACGTTGCAGATCCAATAAAACATAGTTGCTTCATTTTTCTCCAATCTAATCGTATCATCTGCAGTCACAGCCCATGTTTCTCTACCATGCAGTATTGTGCACTTTACACAGGCTTCATATACCCTTCCTTTTGTGTGTAGGTAGAAAGCTTATGTTATCAGCAGTAGTAGTTCACTAAACTTCCATCCTATCCTTATTCAAGCCACTCTACTCTTGGCACACCCTCCTCTGCTGCTGATTAGGTCACCTAGATAGCAGAAGCTATCAACCACATCTATAGATCCTTCCTGTGACTGGAAACGGTTTATAACAGTAGCACTCTTCCTTTCAAGTTCTGCTATGCCTCGTCTACATGCAAAGTTCTCCCTTCCTGTTAGACTACTCATTACATCTTTTGCGTACTATATATATATATATATTGTATATATACGTATGTATATATATATATATATATATATTAATAAAAGGAATTCCAACTTTGACTGATTTACTCGTTTCATTTACAATCCTTTAAAATTACAATGATATTATAATGAAATAGTATGGAAGAATATTAAATGTTAAGTGTTAATTGAACAAGTACTTTCATGCTTTCGCAATCTTCAGGTTCATATTCTGTGGTGACATTCAGTTGTGCAATTTTCGCAAACTTCACTGTCACCACAGAATATGAACCTGAAGATTGCGAAAGCATGAAAGTACTTGTTCAATTAACACTTAACATTTAATATTGTACCATACTATTTCATAATAATTTTAAAGGATTGTAAATAAAACAAGAAAAACTGACAAAGTTGGAATTCCATTTATTAATATAATCTTCTATAGACAATCATACACACCCATGTATATTTATATATATATATATGCATATGTGTAGCGAAATCTATCTACACGTTGATCTCTGGGTCACATTTAACGGTCATTTTCTGAGTTATCTCCTTTTGGGCATCAACAGGTCTGAGATTGGGCGACCTCAAAAATTCAGCCCTTTCTTCTCAAGCCCTAGAGACAGAGGACGTGATATAGATAAATAGCCTGCCTTAGATCAGGCCAAGCAGTTTGGAGCATTTCTTGATAGAGTAAACATGTAAACTATTGCTTTCCACAGACCCCCTTTGGTCTCAGTGACTCTTACTCTCTCTCTTTCACCCAATCTCTCTCTCAACCCAGCCAGTGAAGTTCATGAAGTTTTCTTGATAAATACCATTTTAACTCTACTTTGAAAGAAACAAGTAGTAAACTGTATGTATATATATATATATATATATATATATATATATATATACGTAAAGACCTTCCTTCCCTACGTACAAAGCTAACCTACACTCAGTAAGCACCTCTTAACCAAATATACACCCCAACACACTACCCCTACTCCATTCTCCCACTACCACCAACACCACCCTTTCTCTGTAAAGCTATGTTGGTAGCAGAACATCCCATCCAAACTGAAGTGGTCATGCAGGTGTCATGACAAAAAAACACCCAGTCCACACTGTAAAAAGGTTCCCAGTCCATACTGTAAATGTGGTTGGTGTAGGGAAGGGCATCCAGCCATAGAAAACCTGCCAGATACAGTCCTATACAAGCGAGACACGGTCACCCAATCAATCTTGCCACAAGTGGGACAATTCCCGTCTAACCCTTCCTAGCATGGAAGATAGACGTTAAATGATGATGATATGTATATATATAGATAGATATATAGATATGCATATGTACTCACACACATATTTATAAATGTGTATACAAACACACATATATATATATATAGGGAAGTCATACATCCTATTATGTGTTCAATTCTCAGCTAGGCAGGTACATTGTGTCCTTAAGCAGACGTTGAACGATGATGATGATGATATATATATATATATATATATTAAAATTAATATTCCCTACAACTTAGCCAAGAGAATCTGTACTATAGTCTCCAATAAAAACATCTGCTACTTACGGCTACAAGAACTAAAGGACACACTCATAGGCAGGGACTACCCTGCATCACTAATTGACAATGGAATCCAACGTGCCCTAAAACACAGTACCCAGGACCTTAGACACCCTAAAGTAAATCAACCAAAACTAAAAGCTCTTCCATACATCTCCACACACAACCCCCTCAACAATGAGGCCTTTGACACCATCCTCCAGAACATCCCTGTATTGAAAAAGGACCATAGAATGAACCAAATTCTACGAACACATGATATCATAAAGAGCAAAAGACAATCCAAGTCAATGAAAAACATCTTAACAGATTCCAAAGTACTGCCAACCACAACAACGAAACCCACAGTAAAAAAATGCGATAGACCCAACTGTGGCATTTGCATCAACCTAATAGAGGGTTCGGAATTCTATTTCAAAGATGGTCAACGTTTTATAGTAAAACACAATTTCACATGTGCATCGGAAAATCTAATATATGTATTAACTTGTTCAGGTTGTCGAGAACAATACATAGGCCAGACCAAAAACAGCCTCCGCCAACGCATGACTGTCCATAGATCCCAAATCAAAATACGGGAATACAGGAAAATACCACTGAGTGAACACATTGATACCTGTGCCGTCCAAAATCATCCCAACTTCAGAATCTTTCTCCTCTACAAATTTAAAGATAATGCCCCCCACACCCAGCGCATCAGCAAGGAATCTTACTTCATTAACAAATACGGACACCGTCTAAACACTTCTCCCTAAGACGATCCCACAACATACACACGTCAACATACATACCTACATCAGCACACATCTCTACCCACATATAAACACAATGACATACGGAAACACACATGCTCTATGGTGCAACACAAAAAAATATATGTGCATATATATATGTATATATGTATATATATATATATAGTGAATATATGTATGTGTATATATATATAGTGAATATCATTTCACACCTTTTATTGTTAAGATTTTTGATGTTCTATTAAGACAACCGATTTTACTGAAAAAATCGAATAATGTACACCATTTTACCAGGGGGAAAAAAATACTGGTCCACCCACACACACACACATACACACGCGTACATCAACATACAAAGAGACTTATATATACACACACACACACACACGCACTTCTCCGTATAAGACAAAAGCTGAAAAATATCTTTTGACATGCTAAAATACTTTCAGACACATTCTTACTGACCATCCCTGCCACCACGAATTACTCTGCTATACACACACACACACACACACACACACACACACACACACACACACACACACACACACACACACACACACACGCACACACATATTTGTTGTGAAAGAGTCATTTCTCAATCTTGGCGCAAAACCAAGTTTTTATTCACATGACCTCTACCCACCAATCAAAATTGTTTTGACCACAAGAATTTTGCTGGAGCCACTTTTTTAACATAAAAACAGGTAGAATTCCCAAAACTAATCAGATCAGAGCAAACAGCACGGACAGTCTACCTCAAAATTATTTTTGAAAAGCATTTAGAAATGCGCAACCGGTAAAAACTTAAAAACTTAAAACCACAACTGAATACTAACCCATACAATCACTAATACTCTTTTATTCCTAATTAAACCATTTTTCAACTGTGAACAATTTGTCAGCATTTTCTATTCCGTTTACCAATATATATATATATATATATATATATATATATATATATATATATATATATATATATATATATATATATATATATTATTAAAATAACAGATTAAAGTTTAAGCAAAGAATCGCTGCTTTCACCCTTAACGGGATCTTCTGAAACTAACAAAGTCAATCTGTAAACGCAGAACTGGATATTTCAAAAAACGTTGCAACAGGAGGAAGACAGGAAGACGATACTTTGGTTCATGGTGACGTTCGCTGGCAAAGAACGGGAAAAAACGAATAATACGTCATTAATACGAGCGGTGAAAAACAATTACGTGCAAGGACAGAACCACGTTTATGGTATAAAAGAGGTCGTAGACTAATGTTCTCTAAGTGGTGCCTAGAGACGTTCTCTGGCAATGAACGAAAAAACGAAGATAATAAGTCATATGTGGAGCGTGGAGAACAATAGCGTGCAAAGACAAAACCACGTAAATGGTATAGCAGAAGTCGTAGACTAAAATTCTAACTAGGAGACCGAATGAATCTCCGCTACAGAGTTAAGAACAAAGTAAATAAATACAATACAGAAGTAATAGGATCAAATAAATACATACACGCAAACAGATACGTACATACACAAGCATACGCAAAACCTTACCATAGGTATACAAAACCACGCACATATAAATATGTGTATGTGTGTATGCTTGTGTACAAATAAATAAATAATTATATAAACGTATATAAGTAAATAAATACGTATATAACAAGCGCACACACATACCTACAAATAAATACATGAAGGTTCGGAGACGTAAGTCAACTAAAAAAACAAGAAGTACACATATACACACACCCACCATACGTACGAACCTGCATACTCACGCAGACGCAAAACTCCCATATACACATAACCAAGCCCTAAATACCAGAATATGTAAAAATTATACGCCAAAACAGTCAAATATACGTACGAGAAGGTATACATACCTTCACAAAACATACGGGTAATATATACTTACCTATGCAAATAGGTAAAGGAATAAACAAAACATATACTTAGCTCCCACATCAAGACGTAAATATCCACGTATAGATCGTGCTATCCGTTAGGGTATAACGTAGGGCTGTAATACAGGAAAGTTTTGTGCAATTTATGTTTACAAGCCGAAATTGCCTCAGATTTTTTGTTTAAGATGTGGTCTGTGGCGTAGAGTATTTCCAGGGCCTCAGCGGCGCAGAGGTCACATGGTCTTTTATTTCTGTTATACGATCTAGCCCTAGCTAGGATCTCCCAGTGTCAGCGTCTTTACATGCATACCCATTCTTTTCGTTACCCTCTAAGAAGGAATATGACGTCACTTTCAGCTTATATCTGGAGTCTAAAAGACAACCACACCCAATATAAGTTACACTGAAAGCAGCGATTCTTTGCTTAAACTTTAATCTGTTATTTTAATAAATATTTGCTCTTCGGTTCTTATATATTTGATATATATTTTCCTTATCGAGCCCTCTCTGGATTTTAGTCTTCAATTTTATTATTACTACTATATATATATATATATATATATATATATATATATATATATATATATATATATTACTATATATATATATATATATATATATATATATATATATATATATATATATATATATATATATATATATATATATATATAATCTCCACAGCTGAAAAAGACAAGTATCAGCTTTAGTTGGAGGTTTAGCATGGGTTGGATCATTCCCTGCCTCCAACATTTTCACTGCGGCCTCAAACCCAGGCTTTACTACCTGCTATAGAGAGAAGAGGAAGATAGTTAAATACCGGGGCCTGACAAACCACTTCCTCTTTGTCCCCACACTGCTCATTTCCTCCTCAAAACAGAAAGACAGCAGCCCTCTTGAGGAAGGAGTTCCATGAGGTGGAGTGGATGTTGCAGTGGGTGTCTCTGGCTATTCTCTGTGGTATCACCTTTGCCATTTTGTAGGGTGGAGCACAGCTCAGACTGGAATTTAACCTCCGTCCCTCCAATAGAAGGACCATCAGTGCAAGTTAATGGTAGTATAATAAGTAAGGCAATCAAAGATATGAAGACAGGCAAGGCAGCTGGGCCTTCGGAGATAGTTGTTGAGATGTTGAAAGCATCTGGAATGGTGGGACATACTATGGTCCCCCGTATAGTTAACCAAGTAATACAGAATGGGGTCATACGAAAGGACTGGCGTAGCAGCATCATCGTTAACTGCTACAAGAGTAAAGGAAATGCTCTAGCTAGGCGGGAACTATAGAGGCATTAAGTTAGTTGACCAGGTCATGAAGGTCACAGAAAGAGTTATAGCACAGCTAATTAGAGACTGAATTGATCTAGATGAAATGCAGTTTGGGTTTGTGTCAGGTAAAAGTACCACAGATGCTTTTTTCCTTGTCCGACAACTACAGGAGAAGTACCTAGCTAAAAGTAAACCCCCTCTACTTAGCTTTCGTTGACTTGGAGAAAGCCTTTGACAGAGTCCCCCGCTCCATTATCTGGTGGGCCCTTAGAAAAGTAGGGGTAGATGAATGGCTTGTGAGAGGTATTCAAGCCATGTACAAAGAAACAGTCAGCAAGGTTAGAATTAACAATGAATATAGTGAAGAATTTAGCGTAAAAGTAGGTGTTCAGTGAGGCCCATTCCTTAGCTTTCTCCTGTTTATTATTGCCCTTCACGCTATAACAGAGGTATTTAAGACAGGCTGCCCATGGGAACTTCTATATACAGATGATCTAACTCTCATAGCTGAATGTATGGCTAAACTAGAGAAGAAATTCCTAACATGGAAGCCTGGCCTAGAATCAAATGGCCTTAAAGATAACTTGTCTAAGGCTAAATGTCTAGTATGTAGAAAATAAAATAGGGCACTGAGAGTGTAGGAAAGGAGTAGTTAGAAATTCCATTCTATGTCCCAAATGCAAACTATAGGTACATAAAAGATGTAGTGTGATCACAGGTAAGCTATCTAAGAATGTAGATTTTATATGTGGCCGATTCTCATGGGAAATAAGCAGCAAGTACCCACAGGATACTAGCACCTTCTACTGTCCAGATGGTCCTATAGAAATAGTTGACACTTTCCATTGCTTGGGTGACAAAATCAGCAGTGGTGGAGGGTGCTCTCAAAGTGTAGTAGCCAGAGTTAGAACGGGATGGAAAAAGCTCAGAGAGCTAATACTGCTGCTAGACACAAAAAGTTTCTTTCTAAAAATGAAAGGCACATTGTATGATGCGTGCATACGAACAGCAATGTTACATGGCAATGAGACATGGGCATTGTGTGCAGAGGACCTGCGTAGATTGGAACGGAATGAGGCATGCATGATCTGTTGGATGTGTAATACACGAACGGCAAGACATAAACGAACTAAGTGAGAAATTAGGAATAAGAGGGATCAGATGCTGTTTACTTGAGAGAAGATTATGTTGGTATAGTCATGTGATGCACATGAAAGATGACAGCTTTATAAAAAAGTGCAGGGAGATCAAAATTGATGGAAGTTACGGAGTAGCTAGACCCAGAAAAATCTGGGACGACATAAAATCCAACCTTGCACACTTACACTTCTCTAAGACAATGTCACTGGATCAAGATCTATGGTGCCACACAGTAACAGAGAAGAACTGCCTTCCCTACGTGCAAAGTTAACCTACAGTCAGTAGCCCCCCCCCCCCCCCCAACCAAATATACACTCAACACACAATCCCTACTCCATCCTCCCACTCCCACCAACACCAACCTCTCTCTGTAACTTTATATTGGTACCACAACATCCAGTCCAAACTAAAGAGGTCGTGTAGGTGTCATCACGAAAAGACTCCCAGTCCACACTGGAAATGTGGTTGGTGTTAGGAAGGGCATCCAGCCATAGAAAACCTGCCAGATACAGTCCTATACGAGCGAGACACGGTCACCCGATCAATCCTGCCTCAAGTGGGAGAATTTCTGTCTAACCCATGCTAGCGTGGACGATAGATGTTAAATGATAATGATGATGATGATATGTTGTGTATATAATAGTTGTAATGTCACGCGTGCTGATCTATATCAGCCTTTCCCTGGGACAACATGACATATAGTCTATATATATTGGACAATATTATATATAGTGTATATGTGGTGTATATAGTAGTTGTGACAATATTATATATACATATGTACACACACACTCACAGACATGTATATACATATAGAAGGGTCGGATGAGGAGTTCATAGGCTGACCAAGTTACTCTCATGGAATGAGACAATGTATACACAAATATATAGTTATACATAGGTATACAAACACATATATATTGTATAGTGAAGTCATACAACATATGGTAATATCATGTTTTCAATTGTCAGTTAGGGAGGTACATTGTGTCCTTAAGCAACACACATCATTCCACATGTCTCTAATCTCCACAGCTGAAAAAGACAAGTAGCAGAATTAGTTGGAGGTTTAGCATGGGTTGGATCATTCCCTGCCTCCAACATTTTCCCTGCGGCCACAAACCCGGTCTTTACTATCTGCAATAGAGAGAAGAGGGAGATAGTTAAATACCGGGGCCTGACTCACCAATTCCTCTTTGTCCCCACACTGCTGATTTCCTTCTCAAAATTAGAAACACAGCAGCCCACTTGAGGAAGAATGTTGCAGTTGGGGTCTCTGGCTATTCTCTGTTGTAACACCTTTGCCATTTTGTCGGTAGGGTGGGGCTGAATCACAGCTCAGACTGAAATATAAAGTCTGTCCCTCTCCCGTTATTTTCGTTGGATTGGCAGTATCGGTAGAGCGTCAGACGCCATGCTTTGACGCATAGAGTTACCTCCCTTTATGATCTGAGTTCAAATCCCGCCAGGGTTAACTTTGCCTTTCATCCTTACGAGCTCGATAAAATAAAGTACCAGTAATACACTGGATAAGTGCTGGCCTTGTGGCAAAGTAGAAACAATTATTTTCGCTGGTTGATTCGTTGTTTTTTTTTCCATTACTTAAATATTTTATTACCTTTAATAATGTGTTTTGGTTTAATATGAACAGTTATATTAAATTAATAATTGTTTCTACTTTAGGCACAAGGCCAGCAATTACCCAGTTCATTACTGGTACTTTATTTTATCGACCTCGTAAGGATGAAAGGCAAAGTCAACCTCGGCGGGATTTGAACTCAGATCGTAAAGGGACGTAACTATGCTGAAAAGCATGGCGCCCAACCCTCTACCGATACTGCCAATCCAAATTAATAATCTTATTTATTCAAATCTGAATAAAAGACTAGCATATCTATTGAACGCATGAATCTAAACTATAATAAAAGGAGGAGCTAAGGATTGTGTACGGTTTATAATTTGTTATCCCATTAGTAAAATAAGTTGGATGACATTGAATAAATAATGAATCAATATTACATAATATATTTACTAAATTTCGTGGCTGTTGATTAAATATATTTTCATTATTTAAAGATTCACTTCTTTAAAATTTCTAAAATGTCGACACTTCCGGTTGGCCATCGCTTGAATAAACATACTAATTTTCTCCTAATGCAGTTTATATATAACATCGCCTTTTTTAATGTATCATGGATTACGTTACTGATTACATAAGACAGTGTAACACAGTCTTCGTTCAATTTCTGTGTATTATATATTGTCAATTACGATTTTATTTGATGTATCATATCTACATGTATATATATATATACGTGTGTATAATATCAATATACACACTACACATGCTTGCAGAAAACCACCCGAAGGTAGTTTTCTGCTAGTTCATATAACGGAAGTTGTTTCTGAATATATTAAATTATGTAGGGGACTTTTAAGTCATGACACCAGTGTCAACTAGACAGTGGAATGTTATCTACAATGGCTCCACCGTTACAACTTATATCCACATTTATGTTTAACAAAATACTTTACATTTCCATTTCTTAAATATTTTATTACCTTTAATAATGTGTTTTGTTTTAATATGAACAGCTATGTAAAATTAATAATGTTATTTATACAAATCTGAATAAAGAACTAACATATAGATTGAACGTGTGAAGTAATATAACGGAAGTTGTTTCTGAATGTATTAAATTATGTAGGGGACTTTTAAGTGATGACACCGGTGTCAACTAGACAGTGAAATATTACCATTTATATCAGCTCCATTGTTACAACTTAAACCTCATCTAATTTTATCTTTTATGGTGATTATTTCATATTAAGGTGAACGTTAATGTTTGTAAATAACATAAGGTGACTTATTTACCTTATAGTTGTTGTTTTATCACCTGTATTATTAAATATTGAAGTGGTTGTTCAACATTTTACAGGACAGGAAAATATTATTTTAATCAGAAATCAGTGAACATTTAGTTTTACTAACTTTTCTTGACTTTATATTTGGTCTTGAAAACTAAAGTACGTATTATTTCTTTTTCCATCACAACACAAACATTGTGAACTTTTCTATCTGAAGTGAAATATCTTGATTTATTACAACACTTACACACATATTTCTACACACACACGGCTATTTATTTCTCTCTCTCATACCTACACACTGTATGTCTGTATATATATATATATGTATATATATTAACCTTCGTCTTTTGAAATTATGGATATTAATTCTCTTGTCACCTGAACTGTCCTCAATAACAAGAACCTTAACTATAGAAGTCTTATTCGTCTGTTTTATGAGCTGAGGATTTTATTGTGAATAGAGCTCTCACCTTAGCAAAAATAATAGTTGAATACTACACAATAATCACCTATATATATATAAGCACTTGCTTTTTCTTCATCCAAGATCAGTCTTACGCTGTCATATGGCTCTTTCTTCTTCTACAAAGTTGTAATGCTACATTACAACTTTGTAGAAGAAGAAAGCGGAGTTCTGCAGTATTTTATGGATCCTTTGTATATTAGACTACATAGCATCATAACGATATCTTCATTTCCTAATGTATCAGTAGCAGTGGTGAGAATCCTTTATGTAAAGATCTGTATCTAGAAATATGTCTGAATATAGCTGTGAGATTTGCAGGAAAACTTTCTCTTCAAAATTGAAACTATCCTCACACGAGAAAATACACACTGGAGAAAAACCCTTCCACTGTGAAATATGTGGGAAGTCTTTTGTCTTGAACAGTGATTTAAAAAGGCATATAAGAACACACGTTGGAGAAAAACCTTTTGCATGTGAAATGTGGGGGAAATCCTTTTCTTAAGGTTCTAGTGTTGTACAACACAAAAGAATACTCAGACTCTGACTCAGAAGCTCCCGCGTCTTGCAACGCATGAGGCAATCATTGTGTTCCTTCGCGTTCGGTCAGCAGCCAGTTGCACAGCGTCCCGCCATTGTCTGTTTGTCGCTCGCAGGTCCCTCTCAATTGCCTGGCGCCAGTTCATTTTGGGTCGCCCTCTCCGTCTGCTTCCCTGCGGGCTCCATTTAAGTACTTGGTTAGCCAGTCTCTCAGGGGGAAGTCTCAAAGCGTGTCCAAACCAGCCCAGGCGTCGCCTGCAGATGGCAGAAGAGACCAGCTGCTGGTTGGTGCGGTTCCTGACTTCCTGGTTTGTTACATGGTCACTCAATTTAATCTTTCGCAGACACCTGGAATTGAATGCGTCCAACTTCTTCTCTTGGCTGGTCTTAAGGTGCCATGTTTCACTTCTGTACAAGAGTGTGGACAGCACGTTGCTGTTGTAGAATCTCATCTTTGTTTTGAGGGTGAACTTCCTGCTCTTTCAGATCTTGTCAAGCTGGTTAAATGCTGCTGAAGCCTTTCCCATTCTACATTGCAGTTCACTGTCCATGGTGCCCTCATTGTTAATGGAGCTTTCCTATGTAGGTGAAGTTGTCCACTATCTCCACCTCCCCCTATTCAATGAAGACACTAGTTGGTGATGGGTGTGTCCCAGATAACATGCTTTTGGTCTTCTTGGCACTGATATTGAGACCTGAGCTTCTTGCTTCGACATTGATATTGTTCACAATGATTTGCAGGTCAGCTGTGCTCTCTGCAAGTCCAGGTCAGACAACTTTTGCTCTCCCACCCAAGATATACCCTGGTCTTTAGACGCTCTTCTTAGTACCCAGTCAATGGCTATGGCAAAGAGAATTGGAGAGAGCGAGCAACCTTGACGCACAGGAGTAACCACCTCAAACCAGTCACTGTAACCATCCTCTGTCCGTATTCAGCACTTGGAATTTGCATAAATCTGTTTGATTGCCGAAATAACTTTCTGGGGCAGACCATACTCATGCATGATGCTCCAGAGTGACGGCCGATGAATGCTATCGAATGCTTTGGAGAAATCGATGAAGCTTATGGCAAGGGGCCTCTGGAATTCGTTGTACCTCTCAATGAATCTGTAGAGCGTCAGACAACATTCTTTGTGCCATATAGTTACAGCCCTTTATGTTCTGGGTTTAAAAATGTACCAGTAATGCACTGGATTTGATTTAGTTGGCATTCCTATTTCTCTTCCAATTTCTGGGGTTGATTTAAAAGTGGAAACATTTATTTACAGTTTATAAAACAATGGATGGAATGCTTTCTGCCATATTTGTTCTGGTTCTCTGCTCTCTGAGTTTAAATCCTGCTGAGGTCAACTTTGCCTTTCAACCATTCAAGGTTGATAACAAAAAAGTACCTGTCTACCACAGGGGTCTGTTCTTCCTCTCTATATTTCTTTCTCACTTCCTCTCTCTCCTTCTCTGGAAGAAATCTCCTGTTCTAACCTGGTGAGTGAAGGGCTCCACCAAGCTTCAAATGTCCACAGTGACACCCCTATGTCTCCATCAGTGCAAGAAAAACAAAACAAGATTCATGTGTTTATATGTGTTATTTTACAAACACTATCTGGTTTTTGTTTATATTTATGACAAAATATCCACATGTATGTGTAAATAAAAACAATTTTATAACTTTAATATTTGTTGATGGTACTTTCATGAAAGTTGAAATTATGACTTTTTTTTTTTAATAATTCACATTTGAAAATACTTTACAATTTTCTTCTGTTGTCAAACAAAGGTTTGATAGGACCCTTCAGTTCTGTCAAAGACATGACAACCTCTTTAGTACTGGTGCCACAATAAAATACACTCACTAGAATGTGGGACCATATGTAAGAGAGATGTGGTCTTCCACTGCACCCTGGTTTGTAAAGACCTGTACCCCCCTTGCTAGCAGGGAAAGTAATCATTAAATGATGATCTATGATGTCATTGGTGCCAAGCTGTTTCAGCTATTCCCTTGGACAACATTATATATAATGTGTATGTAGTATATATATACTTTATATATTGTCTATATGTAGCATATAGTCTATATATGCAGTATTTATATATAGTGTATATATTGTGTATATGTGCTACGTACATTATATACATATATACGTACACTATATATATATATAGTGTATATTTTGTGTATCATCATTACATCTACTTTTCCAAGCTTGCATGGGTTGTACAGGTCCTTCTTAGCACAACATCTCTCCACTTCCTTCGTCATCTCCTCTTCCAGTCTTCACAATTCCAGTTAAGCTCGCAAAATATTTGCCCTGACTTTCTTGGTCATCCTCTACTGCAGCTTCCTTCCACTAGGATTTCCTCAGCTAATCCAAGCTCTGTATTACTCTCACATATACGTTGCAGATCCAACAAAACATGGCTGCTTCATTTTTCTCCAGGTTAATCGCATCATCTGCAGTCACAGCCCATGTTTCTCTACCATGCAGTATTGTGCACATCACACAGGCTTCATATACCCTTTCTTTTGTGTGTAGGGAAAAACCTTATGTTAGCAGCAGTAGGAGAGGTTCAGTAAACTTCCATCCTATCCTTATTCAAGCCATCATACTCTTGGCACACCCTCCTCTGCTGCTTATTAGGTCACCTAGATAGTAGAAGCTATCAACCACATCTATAGATCCTTCCTGTGACTGGAAACGGTTTATAACAGTAGCACTCTTCCTCTCAATTTCTGCTGTGCTGCCTAACCAACCACATCCTCTCTGTCCCCACACTGCTGATTTCCTTCTGAAAATTAGAAAGACAACAGCTCACTTGAGGAAGGAGTCCCATGAGGTGGAGTGGATGTTGCAGTGGGTGTCTCTGGCTATTCTTTGTGGTAACACCGTTGTCATTTTGTCTGTAGGGTGGGGCTGAATCACAACTCAGACTGGAATATACTGTCTGTCTCTCACCTTCACCCATTGTTTTCGTTGCTTGATTCGTTTTCGTCTTCCTTCTTTACATTTCCATTTCCTAAATATTTTATTACCTTTAATAATGTATTTTGGTTTAATATGAACAGTTATATAAAATTCTGAATGTTATTTACACAAATCTTAATAAAGAACTAGCATATTGATTGAATATGTGAATTGATATAACTGAAGTTGTTTCTGAATGTATTAAATTATGTAGGGGACTTTTAAATCATGTCACCATCCGGAAAAGGAAACACAGTCAACGACACCACGTACCTGCCATCTTAATTATAACTTTAATTAATCTAATTATATTTTATGTAGTAATTATCTCATGTTAAAGTGAAAGTTAAAATTTTGTAGATAACATAGAGTGAGCTACATGATTAAATATTTCATTTCATGTGAGAAATGTGAGAAATCCTTTACAGATAGTTTGGTACTTAATAAACATGTTGGACATCTTTTATTCAGAATTCTACTCATGTTGACCACATATTCAGACTGCAGAAAAAGGACCTTCCCCAGTGAAATATGTGGGAAATATTTTGTGACTAACAGTAACTTAGAAACACACACACTGGTGATAAAATTTTGTTCAACAGGGAGGAAAAAAATTTGCAACTGTGAAATGTGTGGTAATCTTTCGTGAAAAACAATCATTTGAAGACAAAAATCAACACATACTGTAGAAAAATTATATCACTGTTAAAAATGTGGGAAATGTTATGCCGAAATCAGTGTTTTTGAAAGAACACACTGGAGAAAAACGATATCATTTAGAAATATGGGGTTTACATTTTGTTACAAATGGTCATTTACACAAAAGAACACGTACTGGAGAAATACCTTATTATTTTAAAATATGTTGGAAAGATTTTGTTACAAATGGTTACAGAGTCACAAAAGAATACTTTGGAGAAAAACCTATCATTGTGAAAAATGTGAGAAATCATTTACTGATAGTTTGGTACTTAATAAACATATATATCTTCAGACTGGAGGAAAGAAACTTCCAGTGTGAAACATGCTGGACATCTTTTATTGAGACTGGAGGAAAGAAACTTCCAGTGTGAAACATGTTGGACATCTTTTATTGAGACTGGAGGAAAGAAACTCCCAGTGTGAAACATGTTGGACATCTTTTATTCAGACTAGAGGAAAGAAACTTCCAGTGTGAAACATCTTGGACATCTTTTATTCAGAATTCTACTCAGGTTGGCCACATAGTCAGACTGCAGAAAAAGGACCTTCCCCTGTGAAACATGTGGGAAATATTTTGTGACTAACAGTAACTTAGACAGAAACGCACACACTGGTGATAAAACTATTTAACTGTGAACCCTGAGATATTCTTCCTTTTACTAGTCTAAACTTATTGTCCACCAACATAACAAATGTAACCATAACACTTCTACAGACACAATTTCTTAAATATGTTTTTAACTGGAATCAAAATCCTTTGCATGTTTAATTTTTGTCTTCCTAGATTCATTTTTAATGATATAAAGGCAAAATTCTTTTTTTCTTTTTTTATTTATTTGCAACAGCTAGAATTCCCTGTTGTAATGTGTGGTAGAGGGACCCTCTATCATCTGAGGTAATGATGTGACTTTAATCTATCACCTAAACTAATGATGTGTCTTGTCTCAGATATATTAGAGATCAACACCAACATTCCCTGTTGTGGTGTGTAATTGAGAGACTCTCTGTCACCTGAACTAATGCTGTCAGTGTCTTCTCTCAGAAATATTAGAAAGCAGCACCAACTTTATCACATATTGAACTCATATTGTATGTCATTTAACAAGTGCTGCATTATTGTTCAATTATTTAATGACAGCCAATCATATCACAATTATGTGTTTCAAGTGTGCTCATATTTTTGCCTATTATACTTCAGCTAAACTGGGGCACACAATTTTATCCAACAGGTTTGAAGTACAGCCTTACAGCTCCAGGCGCACTATTATTTCTTTTGCCATGGAATTACATTCAGCGTTGTTGTTATATCCTCACTTTAGTTCTACAGTTCAACATTTCTTCAGTTCTACAGTTCAACATTTCTCCAGTTCTCAAGCTCAACAGTTCAACATTTCTCCAGTTCAACAGTTCTTCAGTGTTACAATTCTTCAGTTCTACAGTTCAACATTTCTTCAGTTCAACAGTTCTACAGTTCTACAGTTCGACATTTTTCCAGTTCAACAGTTCTTCAGTTCAACATTTCTTCAGTTTATTGTGCTTTATTGTGTTGAAATAGAAATTTACAAATAACTGTTCCTAGTTCAATACCTTACACATTTAATTGAAGGAGTGTATATGTCTTTTCCTGGTTTTTATATTCTTTCTTTTGAGCGTAAATCATTTATTAGGTTTTCATAACATATTAAATAAACTATATTTATCTCCTGATATTCAATCTATTTTTTAAATAAAGAGTTACATTTGAGGAATTTGTCCAGTCTGTGATTCCATACTTTTGTTAATTTCCCATCTGTTAAGAACACCATATGTAATGATATCTTGAAAGTAGTTAGAATAAATCAAACACAAACACTTCATTGGTATTTGAAATGTTTAAAATTCTATCGGACTTTGTTGTTTTTAAAACTTGTAATCCCCCCCCCCCCAAGGTTTTAATGGCTACTTCAACACATCTCCCTCACTATCTTCCAGGTTAACCCTTTCTCCATTCTGTCCTTAGCCAGGAGCATGAGGCAACTGGTACCTGGGTTTCTGCAGGCGAGAGAGAATTCTGAGACACTGTCTTGGCTGGTATCATTGGGGTAGTGATAGTATAGGTTACTGAGTGTTCTTAGACACAGTAAATAATGGCATTTGATGTAGGCACAGGCCCAATAATATTGGGGGCGAGGAAAGTTAAATCAACCCCAGTACATTACTGGTACTTTATTTTATCAACCCCGTATGGATGAAAGGGAAAGCTACCCTCCACAAGATTTGAACTCAGAACGTAACAGGACATAACTATATGATGCAAAACTTGTTGTCTGACGCTCTACCGATTAGTGCCAATTTACTGCACTAATCACACGAAATAAAAGTGTTTTGAGAAATTTGAAGCAACAAACTTGTTAAATCTCTATTGATTTGTAAATTAGGCTCAAGACCACCAATTTTGGGGGAAGGGCAAAGTTTTTTAAATCAACCATAGTACATATAATATATTTTATCTAGCCTAGAAGAATAAAATATAAAATTTACCTCAGTGGATTTGAACTCAGAATATTAAGAACAAATACTGCAATGGTACTTTATCCAAAGATCTATCACTGTGAAATATGTGGTAAGTCTGTCACATAATTCTCATCTTGTAGAAGACATAAATAGTGACACTGGAGAAGATTCCTGTCACTGTGAAATGTGTGGATAATGTTTCAAGAAAGACACTTATTTGAAGACCGACATAACATCATATACTGGAGAAAAAGCTTATCACTGTTAAATAAGTGGGAAATACTATGTCTGAAGTAAGCAAAGGCACTGTTTACTGAGGCGGAACAATTGGCTTGTGCTTGGTAAGTCGGCGGAGTAGAAATATCAGGTACATATTTCCGCTCAACAAAACAAATTCGCCTTTTTTTTCACTTCGAGGAGACACGACCTAACTAATTACATTCCCAGTCGATACTAGCTACATCTAGCACGAAACAAGAAACTTTGGCCCTCTCGGCAAGGGCCCAGCAACCTAGATATATGCCACAACGGCATCTAGCATTTTATTGTAATATTTTAAGAAGAAAATAAACCTTTATATCATGCTTTAACAGCCTTCTGATAATTTCTGCCTCCATTGAATCTTCACACATCTTAAAAAATAAATTCTTCAGAGATGATCTTTCTATCTACTAAATATCTCATCTGCTAAAGTGGTTCAACCAAATAACTTCTATTTCTGCCAAAATGGTGACCCCGACATGATATTGGAAAATTAATTTCATCCCTTCACACTACAAGTGAGTACATCTTTTGTTTCCTTAACTATGGCATAACTTTTCTCAACTCACTGAGATCGACTTCACTTGCCAACAACATCTAGCTAAAGACTTATCTGCTAAATGTCCATATATATATATATCATCATCATCACCGTTTTACGTCCGTTCTTCCATGCTAGCATGGGTTAGACGGGTTGTCCTGTTGTGGGCAGTGTCTGGTCGGCTGACCATGCCTTGCTCATACAGGAACTGATTTTGGCTTGATTTCTACAGCTGGATGCCCTTCCTAACACCAACCTCATTTACAGTGAGTGCTGGGTGCTTTTTTCTGTGGCATCTACACGTCCACTTTACAGTGGGAGGGGGTGGGGGCATATTGTCTATATGCTTCAGATTGTACCCATGGGAGGTCGGGTACTCTGTATTACTGCATGATGCCAGAGGTCACGGTCGTGTGTCATCACCTTTGAGAGGTGTAATTGGGTAAAGTCGGCTTTTATCACCTCATCCCAGGTCTTCTTGGGTCTCTCCACTCTGCGGTTTCCATTGACTTCTAGTGCTCTGTACCTTTTATGCAGCTGTCATCCTTCATACGCATCACATGTCCATACTAACGCAACCGCCTCTCCTGCACATAGCATTTGATTCCTCTTATGCTCAGTCTCTCTCTCAATTCATTTATGCTTTGCCGTTCATGTATATATATATATATATATATATATATAGTATTAATAATAAATGTGTAGACTAAAATCCAAAGACGGCTCGATAAGGATAAACATATATCAAATATATAAGAACCATAGAGCAAATATTTATTAAAATAACAGATTAAACTTTAAGCAAAGAATAGCTGTTTTCACCCTTAATATGACATTAAGGGTGAAAGCAGCTATTCTTTGCTTAAACTTTCATCTGTTATTTCAATATATATACAGGGTGGTCGCTGGAAAAGCGGCTAATCTGAAGGTCACCTTAGATCATCAATAAAACCCATGATTGATGGCTTTTGATTGGTTCTTTTGTTGTCGAATGGGTGTGCTATCACAAGAAGCATTGATTTCATTACGTCTTGCTTATTCATTTCTTTGATTTCGATTTTGGTACTCACATCATGGACGGAAGCAGCAGTAGGAAGCAGCTTTCAGACTTTCAAAGCAGGTGATTGTTCTGTTCATAATTGAAAAGCCATCTTGGGGTCTGACAAAATGTTTAACCGTGTTACCGAATTTTTTTTTTCAACGATCATAAGGCATCAGGTTGATAAAGTTGTTGCAATTTTGAAACGTGAAGGACATGAAACAGCTAGTGCTCGCTGACAAGGGACGGGTCCAAAGAAACGAATTTCGGACGAAACACCTGAGCTTTGGTTTCCAGGTTAAGACGCTGTCATGAAGTGCATGGACAACATGTTGAGTATTTGTGTGTGTAATGTTTTTAACATCAGTCTTTGTAAAAGTAAATCGCAGTTTGACAAATTTTCCGCTTTTCTAGCGACCACCCTGTATATATGTGTAGATCTGTATGATATTCTATATAAATACAATAATTCAACTGTATAAATAACATTACAAATTGTTTTTATAGTTCTTAGAAAATAAAAATATAAACAGATATAAATACAATTAATTATTGCTAGGAACCTCACACATGTAAATCACAAAAAATATATATAGCCAGTTAAATATATGGTGAAAGCGGGAGGAAAGGAAATTACCAACAAAAACAACCAACAATTCACCACCGAATGTGACAATCAGCCACACACCACAAGGCCCTAAGGAAATTATACACGACTAAACTGCCGAATGTTTAACTCCTTTGTTTTAAGACAGTAGAGTGTAATTTGGCTGCTATTTCTAACAGGTTAAGTAGAAAGGTAAGACAATGCCTCGTTGATATGTTATTATAATATTTTACTGGGTGACATTGTTGTTTTTACCTTGGGTTGGATACAATTGATAGAGTGAATTGATATAACTGAAGGTCTGGCTGAAGGTATTAAATTATGTCAGGGACTTTTAACGTATGACACCGGTTTTATTTAAGAGCGGGGAAACATTGTCAACACCACATACCTGCTATAGGTTTAAATCACCAACATCTAAACAATTAGCTTTCCTGGTCTTTCTTGACTTTACACTTGGACTTGAAATATAAAGTACGTATTATATGTATTGTTAACACAGCAGATTTTGTGTACTTTTCTATACTCCGTGATAAACAATCCGGGTTTGTTAGGACTGCTTGCATATACATCGATACACACCCGATCATATATAAGTACATAGAAGACAATTTCTTACCCAAAGTTACTCGTACATTCACATATCTCGAGTTTTGAGAGTTCTTCAAGAATTACTATGGAGGACGGTAAACCCTTGGACATTTCTAACACATCTGTTTCTACCAATATAGATAGAGTTACACAGAGATATAGTGGTGAGAAACCTTTACCTAGTGAAACATGTACTGAACAAGGATCATTATACAGAAATATTCCTGAATATAGCTGTGAGATTTGTAGGAAAACTTTCTCTTCAGAAGATGATTTATCTATACACAAACACAAACACTTCCACTGTGAGACATGTGGGAAATCCTTTGTCTGTAACCGTGATTTATGTAGACACAAAAGAACACACTCTGGAGAAGAACCTTTCAAATGTGAAATATGTGGGAAATCTTTCACTCGGAAATTCCATCTTGTTAGACACTTATGTAGCCACACTGGGGAAAAACCCTATCATTGTGAAATATGTGAGAAATCTTTCACTCATAAATGCAATCTTCTTAGCCACATCCGTAGCCACACTGGGGAAAAACCCTATCATTGTGAAATATGTGGGAAATCTTTAACTCAGAAATCCCAGCTTGTTAAGCACATACATAGCCAGACTGGGGAAAAATCCTCTCATTGTGAAATATGTGGGAAATCTTTCACTCAGAAATCTGATCTTGTTAGCCACATGCGTAGTCACACTGGGAAAAAAAACCCTATCATTGTGAAATATGTGGGAAATTTTTTATGTGTAACAGCAATTTATCTAATCACATAAGAACACACAGAGGAGAGAAACTATTCCATTGTGAAATATGTGGGAAATGTTTTGTTACAAGCAATCATTTAACTAGACACAAAAAAACACATACAGGAGAGAAACCCTTTCATTGTGAAATATGTGGCAAATGTTTTGTTACAAGCAATCATTTAACTAGACACAAAAGAACTCACACTCGAGAGAAACCCTTTCATTGTAAAATATGTGGGAAATCTTTTCCTGAGAGTTGGATACTTAATAATCATATACGTAGTCACACTAGGGAAAATCCCCTCCAGTGTGAAACATGTGGGAAATCTTTTCTTTCAAACAACGACTTATGTAGTCAGAAAAGAACACACACTGGAGAGAAACCCTTCAAATGTGAAATATGTGGGCAATCTTTTGGCCAGAACTCTACTTTGACTGAACACAAAAGAACACACGCAGGAGAAAAACCCTTCCGTTGTGAAATATGTGGGAAATGTTTTGTTAGAAGCAGTCATTTAACTACACATAAACGAACACAGACTGGAAAGAAACCCTTTCATTGTGAAATATGTGGGAAATCATTTCTTACAAAGAGTAGCTTAACTATACACACACGAACACACACTGGAGAGAAACCTTATCACTGTGATGTATGTGGGAAAACATTTGTCTACAGCAGTGACTTAACTACACACAAATACAAACACACTGGAGAGAAACCCTTCGAATGTGATATATGTGGGAAATATTTTGTTGTAGCTATACTCTGTTGCGACACAAAAGAATACACACTGGAGAAAAACCCTATCATTGTGAAATATGTGGGAAATCATTTCTTGAAAACAGTAGCTTAACTGTACACATAAAAACACTGGAAAGAAACCCTATCACTGTGATGTATGTGGGAAAACATTTGTCTACAGCAGTGACTTAACTACACACAAATACAGACACACTGGAGAGAAACCCTTCCATTGTGATATATGTAGGAAATATTTTCTCCAGGGCTGTAATTTGACTGCACAGATAAGAACACACACTGGAGAGAAACCCTTCCATTGTGATATATTTGGGAAATATTTTCTCCATGGCTGTAATTTGACTGCACACATAAGAAAATACATAGGAGAGAAACCCTTCAAATGTGAAATATGTGGGAAATATTTTGGCCGTAGCTCTACTCTGTCACTACACAAAAGAACATACACTGGAAAGAAACCCTTCCATTGCGAAATATGTGGGAAATGTTTTGTTAGAAGGAATCATTTAACTAGACACAAAAGAACACATACAGGAGAGAAATCACTTTTTCTGAGAGTTGGATACTTAATAATCATATAAGTATTCACACTGGGGAATAACCGTTCCACAATGAAACATATACTGAACAAGAATTATTAGATAGAAATATTCCTGAATATAGCTGTGAGTTTTGTAGAAAAACATTCTCATCAGAAGATGAATTAACTACACACAAACATATTAAAGACAAACCCTATCACTTTGAAATTGGTGGGAAATCTTTCACTCAGAATTACAGCCACATCTGCTGTCACACTGGGGAAAAAGCCGTATCATTGTGATAAATCTTTTATTAAAACCAGTGATTTAACAGTACATAAAAGGAGACACTGGAGAAAAACCTTTCCATTGTGAAATATCTGGGAAATGTTTTGGCTGTAGCTGAAACAAGAATTATTAAATAGAAATATTCCTGAATATAACTGTGAGTTTTGTATGAAAACATTCTCTTCAGAAGATGAAGTATCTACACACAAACACATACACATTAAAGACAAACCCTATCACTGTGAAATATGTGGGAAATCTTTCACTCAGAATTACAGCCATATATGTTATCACACTGGGGAAAAAGCCCATCATTGTGAAGTATGTGATAAATCTTTTATTAAAAGCAGTGATTTAAGAGTTCATATAAGGACACACTGGAGAAAAACCTTTCCATTTTAAAATATGTAGGAAATGTTTTGGTTGTAGCTCATTTAATTGTTCACAAAAGTACACACACTGGAGGGAATCAATATCACTATTTAGTAAGTCTTTCATTAGTAAATCTAATCTTCTTGACAATATACATAGTAACACTGGAGAAAAACACTTCCCTTGTGAAATATGTGAGAAATATTTCATCAGGTGCAGTGATTTAAATAAGCACAAACAAACACACTGGAGACAAACAACATCACTGTGAAATATATGGTATTGTTTTCACTTGAAATTCTCATTTTGTTTGACACTGGAGGAAAAAGCTTTGCCACCATGAAATGTGTGGGTAATCTTTCATGAAAAACAATCATTTGAAGACAACAAAAACAACACATACTACAGAAAAATCATATCACTGTTACAAATGTGGGAAATGTTTTGTCGAAATCAGTGTTTTTGAAAGAACACACTGGAGAAAAACAATATCATTTAGAAATATGGGGTTTACATTTTGTTACAAATGGTCATTTACACAAAAGAACACACACACTGGAGAAAAACCATATTATTTTAAAATATATTGGAAAGGTTTTGTTACAAATGGTTACAGAGTCACAAAAGAACACTTTGGAGAAAAATCTATCATTGTGAAAAATGTGAGAAATCTTTTACTGATAGTTTGGTACTTAATAAACATATATGTCTTCAGACTGGAGGAAAGAAACTTCCAGTGTGAAACATGTTGGAGATCTTTCATTGAGACTGGAGGAAAGAAACTTCCAGTGTGAAACATGTTGGACATCTTTTATTCAGAATTCTACTCATATTGGCCACATAGTCAGATTGCAGAAAAAGGACCTTCCCCAGTGAAACATGTGAGAAATATTTTGTGACTAACAGTAACTTAGACAGAAACACACACACTGGGGATAAAACTATTTAACTGTGAACCCTGAGATACCCTTCCTTTTACCAGTCTAAACTTATTGTCCACCAACATCAAAAATGTAACCATAACATTTCTACAGACTCCATTTCTTAAATATATTTTTAACTGGAATCAAAATTCTGTGCATGTCTAACTTTTGTCTTCCTAAATTCATTTTTAATGATATAAATGTAAAATTTCTTTTTTTTCGGTAATACCTAAAATTCCCTGTTGTATTGCATTAGTGAGGACCTATCATCTGAGGTAAAGCTGTGTCTTGTCTCTGATATGTTAGAGGTCAACACCAACATTCCCTCTTGTGGTGTGTAATTGATGTAATGTATGTGTCTTTTCATGGTTTTATTCTTTCTTTTTTGAGTAAATTATTTTCATAATATATTAAATAAATTATATTTATCTCCTGAAATTCAATCTATTTTTGTTAAGTAAGTAGTTACATTTGAGGAACTTGTCCAGGCTGTGATTCCATCTTTTTGTTATTTTCCCAGCTAAATATCTGTTAAGAACACCATATGTAATGATATCTTGAAAGTAGTTAGAATAAATCAAACACAAACACTTCATTAGTATTTGAAATGTTTAAAATTCTATTGGACGTTGTTGTTTTTAAAACTTGTGAGGCCCCAGAGGTTTTAATGGCTACTTCAACACATCTCCCTCACTATCTTCCAGGTTAACCCTTTCTCCATTCTGTCCTTAGCCAGGAGCATGAGGCAAATGGTACCTGGGTTTCTGCAGGCCAGTGAGAATTTTGAGACACTGTCTTGGCTGGTATCATTGGGGTAGTGATAGTATAGGTTACTGAGTGTTGTTAGACACAGTAAATAATGGTATTTGATGTAGGCACAGGCCCAATAATATTGGGGGTGGGAAAAGTTAAATCAACCTCAGTGCATTTCTGGTACTTTATTTTATCAACCCCGTATGGATGAAAAGTAAAGCTACCCTCAGCATGATTTGAACACAGAATGTAACAGGACATAATTATATGTTGCAAAGCTTGTTGTCTGATGCTCTACCGATTAACGCCAATTTACTGCACTAGTCACACTAAATAAAAGTGTTTCGAGAAATTTGAAGCAACAAACTTGTTAAATATCTATTGATTTGTAAATTAGGCTCAAGACCACCAATTTTTGGGGAAGGGCAAAATTTATTAAGTCAACCGTAGTACATATAATATATTTTATCTAGCCTAGAAGAATAAAATATAAAATTTACCTCAGTGGGATTTGAACTCAGAATGTTAAGAACCAGGAAAAATACTGCAATGGTAGGTTATCTGACACTCTACCAATTCTGTCATTCTACCATCTTTGTTTAAATCTATATTAAAGTAAATGTAGAATATATTTGTCCTTCTACCATTTGAAATTCTACTGAAATCATCTCAGAACAACACAGTAGTGTTTCAATAGAGCTGTTATTTATTAAATCATTTATCTAAACCGTCCGTATCCGGCCAGAATTCTCTTACATTTTCTGTTCCAACTGGCCCCAACAGGCCGCTCATGCTGATATTAAGGTATTGTTCCCAAAATAAATAATTTCAAAATCTCATAGATTCAATATTTTATGAGATAATTATGTTTACTGCGAAAATATAATAGTAAATATAGAGTAACGTTAATGATAAAGGGTTAACTAAACCTAGAAGAAAACCAGACGTTACTGGATATTAATTCAGTGATTAGTGCTAAGGGAGACAACACCGTCTGGCTTAAATAAAGTCCCAGGTTAGTATGATCAAGTAAACTTATAATTGGAGATTTTCCTGCTGTGACAATAAACTATAATGGCATATATATGTGTGTGTGTATATATATATATATAATATAAATATATTGCCTGTACGTTGATAAACACACACTCTCGTATGTAATCGTTTCTTATATTATATATATATATATATATATAAATATATATATATATGTAAAAATATTTCGTATCTCCAAGGAAATACGGTTTTAGGAAGCCGTAGCTATGCAAACACCGGTGGGGTTAACGCCCTCTGGTAATGTCCAACAGAAACAAGGGGGACAACCCTCTATGCCTTTCAGGCTTAACTGGTGCGACTAAAGTCGCAAGCGGTGGGTGGGACCGTCCTGACGGAGGCCAGTTAAGCCTGGAAGGCATAGACGGTTGTCACCCTTGATTCTGCTGGACATCACCAGAGGGCATTAGCCCCCTGGTGTTTGCATAGCTATGGCTTCCTAAAACCGTATTTCCTTGGAGATACGAAATATTTATACATATATATAATATAAGAAACGATTACACATGAGAGAGTGTGTGTTTATCAACGTACAGGCAATATATTTATATTTTAAATTATATTAGGGACTTTTAACGTATGACACCGGTCAAAAACCGGAAAGGGAAACATTGTCAACGGCCTGCTATCTTAATTATAACTTTAATTAATCTAATTATATTTTATATAGTAACGAAAACGTATCTAGCAACGAAAATAATGGGAGAGGGTGAGGGACAGACACTATATTCCCGTCTGAACTGTTATTCAGCCCCACCCTACAGACAAAATGACAAAGGTGTTACCACAAAGAATAGCCAGAGACACCCACTGCAACATCCACTCCACCTCATGGGACTCCTTCTTCAAGTGGGCTGTTGTCTTTCTAAGTTTGAGAAGGAAATTAGCAGTGTGGCGACTGAGAGGAAGTGGTTGGTTAGGCAGCACAGCAGAAATTGAGAGGAAGAGTGCTACTGTTATTAATCGTTTCCAGTCACAGGAAGGATCTATAGATGTGGTTGATAGCTTCTGCTATCTAGGTGACCTAATCAGCAGCAGAGGACGGTGTGCCAAGAGTATGATGGCTTGAATAAGGATAGGATGGAAGTTTATTGAACTATTACTGCTAATAACATAAGGTTTCTCCCACAAAAGGAAGGGTATATAAAGCCTGTGTGAAGTGCACAATACTGCATGGTAGAGAAACATGGGCTGTGACTGCAGATGATGCGATTAGACTGGAGAAAAATGAAGCAGCCATGTTTTGTTGGATCTGTATATGTGAGAGAAATACAGAGCTTGGACTAGCTGAGGAAATCCTAGTGGAAGGAAGCTGCAGTAGAGGATGACCAAGAAAGTCAGGGGCAAATATTGTGAGAGCTTAACTCAAATTGTGAAGACTGGAAGAGGATATGACATTACAATTTTTTTATACACTATATATATATATATATATATATATATATATATATATATATATATATACTACATACATACACTATATATAATGTCCAGAGGAATGGCTGAAACAGCTTGACACCAACATTTATCATATATATATATATGCACTATACATACTATCTATACACTACATATATATCATCATCATCAAAATCATTGATTAACATCTATCTTCTATGGGTTACACAGGTCCTATTCTGAGGCAAGTTGTGTCGGGTGACCGTGACAGCTCATATAGGGGTGTTTCTGGCTGGTTTTCTATGGCTGGATTCCTTTCCTAATGCCAACCACATTGACAGTGTGGGTTGGGTGCTTTTTACCATGTCTTTCACATGTCCATTTTACAGCATGGGCTGGGTGCTTTTTGCTGTGTCTCTCACATGTCCACTTTATAGCATGGGCTGGGTGCTTTTTGCCATGTCTTTCACATGTCCACTTTACAGCATGGGCTGGGTGCTTTTTGCTGTGTCTTTCACATGTCCACTTTACAGCATGGGTTGGGTGCTTTTTGCTGTGTCTTTCACATGTCTACTTTACAGCATGGGCTGGGTGCTTTTTTTCGGTGTCTTTCACACGTCCACTTTACAGTGTGGGCTGGGTGCTTTTTGCTGTGTCTTTCACACGTCCACTTTACAGCATGGGCTTGGTGCTTTTTGCTGTGTCTTTCACATGTCCACTTTACAGCATGGGCTGGCTGCTTTTTGCTGTGTCTTTCACATATGTTCCACTTCACAGCATGGGCTGGCTGCTTTTTGCTGTGTCTTTCACATGTCCACTTTACAGTGTGGGCTGGGTGCTTTTTGCTGTGTCTTTCACATGTCCACTTTACAATGTGGGCTGGGAGGGTGGGGGGCATGCTGTACATATGCTTCAGCTTGTGTTCCTGGTAAGTCGGGTCTTCTGTATTACTGCACATTGCCAGAGATCCCGGTCATGTGTCATCGCCTCTGAGAGGTACAATTGGGCAAGGTCGGCTTGTATCACCTCACCTCAGGTCTTCCAAGGTCTCCCAACTCCAAGGCTTCCAACAACTGAGCCCTCTGCACTTTTTTATGCAGCTGTCATCCTTCATACGCAACACATGTCCATACCAATGCAATCTCCTCTCCTGCACACAGCATTTGATTTCTCTTATGCCTAGTTTCTCTCTCAGTTCATTTATGCTTCGACTTTCTCGCATATTACTATTACACATCCACCGGAGCTTGCAGGCTTCATTTCTTTCCAATCTACACAAGTATTCTGCATGCAGCACCAAAGTGTCACTACCATGTAACATAGCTGTACATACGAATACCATCTGCCTTTCATTCTGAGGGAGAAACTTTTGAGCCAGCAGTGGCAGTAGCTCCCTGAACTTCCTTCATCTCGTTCTTACTCTGGTTACTGTACTTTCAGCACATCCAACATTGCTGCTCATTCAGTCACCTAAGTAGCAGAAGCTATCTACTGTTTCTACAGAGCCCTCTTAGAATTGGGTAGCGCTTGTATCTTGCGATCGTTTGCTGCTTTCTGTTCCAGTGCATCTGCCACACGTAAAGCCTACATTCTTAGCTAAACTTACTGAGATCCCACTACATCTCTTGTGTACCTATATTCTCCATATGGGGCAGAGGATGGAATGTCTACCAATGCCTTTCCTACATACTGGACAAGGCCATTTCCCTGAAGTATCTCGGTTCTGTTTTCTGGAATTTCTACCAATATATATATATATATATATATATATATATATATATATATATATATATATATATATATATATATATTCTCTACATACAATATATGATGGTATCCAAAGTGAGGTCAATAGCTGATATAACTTGCTGCCAGTGTCATCACAACTGATATATACCCTATATACAGACGCGTGGCTGAGTGGTTAGAGAATTGGATTCGCAATCGTGAGGATGAGAGATTGATTCTGGGACCGGGCGATGCGTTATTTCCTTGAGCAAGACACTTTATTTCACGTTGCTCCTTCTACCTGGAGTTGCGACCGATAGATAGTATTAGTAATTGGAAAGTCCAATGGAAACATTGTTTTTTCGGTCCGATTTCACTAAAGTCGATCAACTATTGATACACTAATATATACAATATATGTATATATCTTCTATACATACTTGGCAGTATCCTGAGCAACAGCCGCAACTTTGAGCTGGACATCAACTGCAGGGTTGTAAAGGTGACTGCGGTGTTCCAATGGATGCACTCAATTTGGTCAAACAGAGCCATCAGCTTGTATTTCAAGCTGCGCTTGTACATTAGCATTGTACTTCCTAAGCCCATCTCGGACTGTGAAAAATGGAAACACACTGTGAAGATGGATAGGTATCTAAACACTTTCCATTAAAGGAGCCTGCATAAGATTCTAAAGGTCAGCTGGTAGATCCTGTGGAGAGCAGGGTCACATACACAGCAGAAGATCATCATGGAACGTTGGTTCCATTTTGCAGGTCACATACTGCACCTACCAGATCACCTGTCCAAAACAGCGATGACATGGGTTCCCCTTGAAGGCAAGTGGAAAAGAAGCCGACCGAAGATGACCTGGTGGATCACATTCCAAAATGACCCACAAACAGTCAACATCAGCTGGCATGGATGTCAACAAGCTGCCACCAACTGAAATCAATGGAGACAATTAGTTAATGGTAGTGGTAGTGTTTGCTGGTAAGTTGTTGGTGTATACACATGTTGTTGTTGTTAATGTTACCACTGGTGTCGCTGCCTTCCTCTTGTTGATGATGGTGGTAGTTGAAACTGATACCTATTCGGGCTGCCAGGCTGGTTGCTGGGGCTCGAACACCTTCTTTAACCGAAGATGCGGGGTCGTTGTTATTGTCGCTGCCTTCCTCTTGTTAATGGTAGTGATAATTGTTGGTGCTGCCTATATCGGCTGTCAAGCAGGCTGCTGTATCAGCTTCTGTGAGTGATGCTTGAATGGCCTTCTTGACCAAAGATGCAGGTCAAAGGCTTTTGGCATCGTTTGGCAACACAACGGCAAATAAATATATTCTCTATTTTTTTTTTCTTTCTTTCTAATCCGATTCAATATCATCAATTGGAAAGACCAATGGAAACATTGTTTCCTTGGTCCAATCTGATGAGTTCCATTCCACTTGGTAAGAACTGAGATGTTGAGATTTATTATAAAACAATCACTAAAGTCAAGATACTGGGTTGGTATAACTACCTGGTTTGTATGTGTATGTTGTGGTGTGGTATGTGGTATGATGTGGTGTGTGTGTGTGCATGGTGATGTGTTGTTGTGTGTGTGTAGTGTAAATAGGAAATGTTACACACATAGGACCTAGAAGGGGTGTGTGAGGACTCTACCCCTACAACCCCCTCAGAAATAAATGGGTGAAGAAAAAGAGAAGAAAGTTGTAAACTATTTTCAAATGTGAATTATTTTTTTAAAAAGTCAAAATTTCAACTGTCATGAAAGTACCATCCAACAAATATTAAAGTTATGCAATTGTTTTTATTTACACATATGGATATTTTGTCATAAATATAAACCGGTTAAGGTTTACAAAATAAACACATAAACACATCAATGTCTTTTTTTTAATGATGTAGTCATAGGGGTGTCACTGGACACTTGAAGCTTGGTGGAGCCCTTCACTCTCCAGGTTTGAACAGTTGATTTCTTCCAGAGAAGGAGAGAGAATAAGAGGGAGAAAGTGATAGACTTTAAATAAATGTTTCTACTTTGACTCAAGGTCAGCAATTTGAAGAGAAAGAGGAATGCCAATTAAATCAGACCCAGTGCATTACTGTTACTGTTTTTTATCAACCTTGAATGGATGAAAGTCAAAGTTGACCATGGCATGATTTAAACCCAGAGCATAAAGGACTGTAACTTTATGACACAAGGCATATCATCTGACACTCTACTGATTCTGCAAATCCACCACTCTCAACAATGAAATGAGATTGTGTCTCTGTAATAGCCCCTAATGACAAATAATATGTAGGGGTACTTTCTACAGGGTGTATTTGTTAATTACAATACAAAACCTCTGAGAATGATTTCCAACCTATTTCACCATAATAAATGTTCATCAATATATATTAATATTATTTTCTGCTAGCATGTGTAGTGTGCATATTGATATTATACGAAGGTATATATACATGTAGATATGATACATGAAATAAAATCTTAGTTGACAATATATAATACATAGAAATTGAACGAAGACTGCGTTACACTGTCTTATTTAATCAGTAACGTAATCCATGATACATTAAAAAAGACGATATTATATATAAACTGCATTAGGAGAAAATTAGTGATGGAAATATATGAATGTTTATTTAAGCGATGGCCAACCGCAAGTGTTGACATTTGAAAATTTTAAAGAAGTGAATCTTTAAATAAACAAAATATATTTAATCAACAGCCACGAAATTTAGTAGATAAATTATGTAATATTCATTTATTATTTATTCGAAGTGATGCAACTTATTTTACTAATGGGATGAAAAATTATAAACTGTACACAGTCCCGCAATCCTTACTTTATTATAGTTTAAAATTATTAGGTCAGGTGGATTGGCCAGAACAATTCTACTCTTCTTTTTTAGATATCACGATCTTCCATTGCATTGCTGAGATCATTAATCTCCCGCTGGACATCCTGAGACATCTGATCTATGTAGGTCAATCTCAGTCATCCCACTAGGGTCTTACAATGTTTAGGTATCCACAACAATAACCAGCTCATCCTACCCTCAGTAGCAATGTCCAGCATATCTTGTCCTCCGCTACCTAGTTATTGTGGTAATCTTTGATATATGTCAATATATTTCTTCCCTTTGATTAATGTATAAAAAAATAAAAATAATAAAATATATATATCATCATCATCATCATCGTTTAACGTCCATCTTCCACGCTTGCATGGGTTTGGACGGGAGTTTTCCCACTTGAGGCAAGAGTGGTTGTCTTGCTCGCATAGGACTGTCTGGCGGGTTTTCTACGGCTGGATGCCCTTCCTAACACCAACCACGTTTACAGTGTGGACTGGGAGGTTTTTACCGTGTTACCTACACGGCCACATTACAGCGTGGACTGTGTGTTGTTTTATCGTGACACCTACACGACCTCATTTGTTTCGGACTGGATGTTGTGGTACCAACATAACTTTACATTGAAAGGGTGGTGTGTATGGGGTGGGGGTAGTGGGACGGGGGTGCATTTTGTTAGAGGTGCCTACTGACTGTAGTAGGTTTCACTTTGTACTTAGGTAAGGCGGGTCTTCTGTATTACTGTGTAGCGCCAAAGATCTCAGTCCAGTGACATTGTCTTGGAGAGGTGTAAGTGTGTGAGGTCGGAATTGATCAAGTCGTCCCAGGTTTTTCTGGGTCTGCCTACTCTGTGGCTGCCATCTATTTTTATTGCCCTGCACTTTTTTATACAGCTGTCGTCTTCCATGCGCATCACGTGACCATACTAACGTAGTCTTCTCTCGAGTAAACAACATCTGATCCCCCTTATTTCTAATTGTTTCTTTAGTTCGTTTATGCTTTGCCGTTCACATCCAGCGGAGCATGCAAGCTTCGTTCCTCTCCAGTCTGCGTATATCCTCTGCACACAATGCCCAGGTCTCACTGCCATGTAACATTGCTGTTCGTATGCAGGTATCATACAGCCTGCCTTTCATTTTTAGAGAGAACCCTTTAGCGGCTAATAGTGGTATAAGCTTTCTGAACTTTTTCCATCCAGTTCTGACTTTAGCTACTGTACTTTCAGAGCACCCTCCACCACTGCTGATTTTGTCACCCAGGTAGCGGAAGGTGTCCACTATTTTTATAGAACCATCTGTGCAATGGAATGAGCTAGTATTCTGTGGGCACTTGCTGCTACTTATTGCACCAGAGCACCGGCCACATATAAAATCTATGTTCTTAGTTAGATACCTGTGATCCCACTACATTTTTTATGCACCCATACTTTGCATTTGGGACATAAAATGGAGTTTCTACCTACTCTTTTCCTACACACTGAGCATGGCCATTTGCCAGATGGGACCGGTGCCCTATTTTCCTTCCTACAAACTAGAACTTTAGTCTTAGACAAGTTAACTTTAAGGCCTTTTGAATCTAGGCCATGCTTCCATGTTTGGAATTTATTCTATAGTTCAGCCATTGATTCAGCTATGAGCGTTAGATCATCTGCATATAGAAGTTCCCATGGGCAGCCGGTCTTGAACTCCCCTGTTATAGCCTGAAGGGCAATAATAAATAGTAGGGGGCTAAGAACGAAGGCCTGATGAACACCAACTTTTACTCTAAACTCTTCACTATATTCGTTGTTAATTCTAACCTTGCTCACTGTTTCTTTATACATGGCTTGTATAGCTCTCACAAGCCATTCATCAACACCTAGTTTTCTAAGAACCCACCAGATAATTGAGTGGGGGACTCTGTCAAAGGCTTTCTCCAAGTCAACAAATGCTAAGTAGAGGGGTTTACTTTTAGCTAGGTACTTCTCCTGTAGTTGTCGTACAATGAAAAGAGCGTCTGTGGTACTTTTACCTGACACAAACCCGAACTGCATTTCATCCAGATCAATTCGTTCTCTGATTAGTTGCGCTATTACTTTTTCTGTGACCTTCATGACCTGTTCGATTAATGTAATGCCTCTATAGTTACCCCTATCTAGGGCATCTTCTTTACCCTTGTAGCAGTTAATGATGATGCTGCTACGCCAGTCCTTCGCAACGGCCCCATTCTGTATGACTTGGTTTACTATCCAGGTGACCATAGTGTCTCCCACCGTTCCAGATGCTTTCAGCATTTCAGCAACTATTTCTGAAGGCCCAGCCGCCTTACCCGTCTTCATTTCTTTGATTCTCTTACTTATTATACTACCTTCAACTAACACTGCTGGTCCCTCCATTGGATTGATGTGGGGAGACTGTCTTTCTCCCATTTATTCTCCTCATTTAGTAGCCTTTCGTAATGACACTTCCAAGCTACCTTCTTATCAGCGTCATATATATATATATATATATATATATATATATATATATATATATGATAATAATAATTGTTTCTACATTTGGCACAAGGCCAGCAATTACTCAGTGTATTACTGGTGCTTTATTTTATCGACCCCGTAAGGATGAAAGGCAAAGTTAACCTTGGCGGGATTTGAACTTAATTGTAATACAATAAAAAGAACGATTTGTTGTCTTCAGTGGTCCCCAACCTTTTCTGTTTCAAATTGGTCCCTATTATATACAAATTGCTCCCTGTGTGGCGTATATCCCTGATATATATATACTTGTGTGTGTGCGTACGTGCATACATACACACACACACCTATATTACATAGATCTGCGTGTGTGTAGATATATGCGCGTGTGTGTGTTTGGATGTTATATATATTATATGTGTTTATATATATACATATATATTTATTAAAATAACAGATTAAAGTCTAAGCAAAGAATCGATGCTTTCACCCTTAACGGGATCTTCTGATTTTTTGCTTAAACTTTAATCTGTTATTTTAATAAATATTTGCTCTAGGGTTCTTATATATTTGATATATATTTATCTTTATCGAGCCCTCTTCGGATTTTAGTCTTCAAATGTATTATTATTACTATTATATATATATATATATATATATATATATATATATATATATATATATATATATATATTGGTAAAAGGAAAAGAAAATGCTGACAAATTGTTCCCATTGAAAAATAGTTTAATTAGGAATAAGTAAAAATTAGTAATAGTATTGCTGTAGTGGAGTCTGTGCTGCTGTATGGGTCTGAGACTTGGACACTGACCAAGAAACTCACTCAGATGGTGGATGGGTGCTACACGAGAATGCTGTGGATGGCTCTGAACATTAATCACTATACACTGAGGATGGAAAAATCAGAGCTGTATGGGAGCATCCCAAAAGGCAGCTCAAAAGTGACACAGAGAACACTGACGTTAGCTGGACATGCCCACCGACATTGCACTCAGTGCTCCTTTGGGAGCCCTTACATGGACACACTAGAAGAGGAAGACCAAGGTTAACGTATGTTGATGCCCTAAGGACAGACACTGGTCTGTTGGAGACGCAGGACATGGCAGCGATAATGAGGGACAGAGACCGCTGGAGAGAACTCGTCCATGGATCTCGGGAATTTTACCCGCCTTAGATTAGATTAGTATTCAGTTTTGGTTTTAAGTTTTACCGGTTGCGCATTTCTAATGCTTTTCAAAAATAATTTTGAGATATAGCGCCCGTGATGTTTGCTCTAATCTCTAAAATGAGATTAGAGCAAACATCACGGGCGCTCTATCTCAAAATTATTTTTGAAAAGCATTAGAAATGCGCAACCGGTAAAACTTAAAACCAAAACTGAATACTAACCAATACTATTACTAATTTTTACTTATTCCTAATTAAACTATTTTTCACTGGAAGCAATTTGTCAGCATTTTCTTTTCCTTTTACCAATATATCATAACTCGTGTGTAACACCTCTATTCTTTTATATATATATATATATATATATTTATATATTTATATATTTATTAAAATAACAGATTAAAGTTGAAGCAAAGAATCGCTGCTTTCACCCTTAACGGGATCTTCTGAAACTAACAAAGTCAATCTGTAAACGCAGAAGCGGATATTTCAAAAAACGTTGCAACCGGAGGAAGACAGGAAGACGATACTTTGGTTCGTGGAAAAGTTCCCTGGCACAGAACGGGAAAAAACGAATATAATACGTCATTATTTGGAGCGGCGAAAAACAATTACACGCAAAGACAGAACCACGTTTATGGTATAAAAGAAGTCGTAGACTAATGTTCTCTTAGGTGGTTCATAGAGACGTTCTCTGGCAATGAACGGAAAAAACGAAGATAATACGTCATATGTGGCGCGTGGAGAACAATTGCACGCAAAGACAAAACCACGTAAATGGTATAGCTGAAGTCGTAGACTAAAATTGTAACAAGCCGAATGATTATCCTCTTCAGAGTAAAGAATAAAGTAAATAAAATACAATACAGAGGTAATTGAAATTAAATAAATACATACCCGAATCCGTATACTAATAGATGGAAACAATATTTATATAAACATAATTCCTTTATTATATATATTACAAGGGCAACCAAGGCAAATTATGGTGCGCTTTCATCAGATAAAATGCAGATTTGTTTTATAAATAAATATTGACATACCCGGAAAAAGACAACCTTAACGGTTGAAGTTCCCTGGATAGTGGAAAAGAAAGCGCACCATAATTTGCCGTGGTTGCCCTTGAAATATATATAATAAATTAATTATGGTTTTATAAATATAGTTTCTATTTATTAATATATTGTATATATATATATATATATACAATATATTAATAGATAAACAGCCATAGAATATTTACCCAGCATTTCCAACAGCACGTGGGAATCGATTAAATATATCGTCAACCATACACAATTAGGTATAAAATCAAAGTTATAAGAAAAAATGTATATAAACATACCAAAATTAAATATATATATATGTATATATATATATGTCAGGTCACTCTCGAGTGCTACTGGTAACATGTAACCCAGTACAACCTGTCGCATAGTCGGGTCGTCGGCGGCTAAACCGGCAACCCCATCAAGTTTACTTGTTGATGAGGGTGATTTTGGACATCCTGCAGGACAAAAACAAAACCTGACAAAGGGGGGAAGAACTAATAAGAGTCAACGGCCATCCAAAAATTGTGTAAATGTGTATATAGTGAATATTTGGTAGCCTTGGTCAGCAATCTGTTTAGGAGAGAGACCATTCTGATTTCAAAGCCAGGGTGGACAGAGCTCTTTGGCCTTGATAGGCAATCTATCAAACCAATCCTGACTGGGTTAAACGACGACATTGGTAAGAAGAATGTCGGATCAATAGATAAGGCAATGATCAAGTAACTGTGAATTTGGTTCATACTACTAGTGGCAAGGCGATCATATCAACTATTGTTTGGATATTTCGGTGAGGCACAACCGCTCTAACACAGAGTACTGCTTTCACTTGTATGGAGTAGCGACCGCAAGTGTATATCCAGCTATTGAAAGCTAAAAAGGCGCAGCAAGCTCGACCTGATGAGGATGATGATATATATATAGTAATAATAATAAATTTGGAGACTAAAATCCAAAGACGGCTCAATAAGGATAAATATATATCAAATATATAAGAATCCTAGAGAAAATATTTATTATAATAACAGATTAAAGTTTAAGCAAAGAATAACTGCTTTCACCATTAACGGGATCTTCTGAAACTAAAAAAATCAATCTGTACTATTTCCTTTGAATTAATGAGCTTTACCACTTTAGAAGCCATTACATGTGGCATATAATCTACTATTTCCTTCGAATTGGAGAGTTCTAGTCCTTTAGAGGCAATTTCTGTATTCAATGTAGCATATAATCTACTAATACCTTTCAAATTAATGAGTTTCAGTGACCTGGAACTAAGTAAAAAAAATTCTATTTAGGAAACCGAATGATTCTCGGCTTCAGAGTAAACGTGCCTGTATTTGCATACCCATGGCGGGTGTTTCCGCGTATGCATGTGTATGTACGTATATGGATGCGTGCATCTATATAATTAAATATTGTTGATTTCAATAACCTCTGTAATTTATTTACTTTATTCTTAACTCTGAAGCCGAGAATCATTCGGTTTCCTAAATAGAATTTTAGTCTATGACTTCAGTTATACCATAAACGTGGTTTTGTCTTTGCATGTAATTGTTCTCCACGCACCACATAATGACGTATTATCTTCGTTTTTTTCCGTTCATTGCCAAGGAAGGTCTCCACGAACCACCTAATAGAATATTACTCTACGACTTCATTTATACCATAAACGTGGTTTTGTCTTTGCGTGTAATTGTTTTCACTGCTCAAAATAATGACGTGTTGTGAAAGCCCCACTCTGTGTATGAGCGGTTGTGTCTCACCGAAATATCCAAACAATAGTTGATATGATCGCCTTGCCACTAGTAGTATGAACCACATTCACAGTTACTTGATCATTGCCTTATCTACTGATCGAACACCCTCTTACGAATATCGTCCTTTAACCTAGTCAGGATCGGTTTGACAGATTGCCTATCAAGGCCAAAGAGCTCTGTCCGCCCTGGCTTTGAAATCAGAATGGTCCCTCTCCTAAACAGATTGCTGACCAAAGCTACCAAATATACACTATATACTCATTTACACAATTTTTGGATGGCCGTTGACTCTTATTAGTTCTTCCGCCCTTTGTCAGGTTTTGTTTTTGTCCTGCAGGATGTCCTAAATCACCCTCATCACCAAGTAAACTTGATGGGGTTGCCGGTTTAGTCGCCGACGACCCGACCATGCGACAGGTTGTACTGGGTTACATGTTAACAGTAGCACTCGAGAGTGACTTGACATATATCTATACATATATAATTTTGGTATGTTTATATACATTTTTTCTTCTAACTTTGATTTTATATCTAATTGTGTATGGTTGACGATATATTTAATCGATTCCCACGTGCTGTTGAAAATGCTGGGTAAATATTCTATGGCTGTTTATCTATTATTTCTTGATAGGTGTCTTTTAATCTTATAGCCTGGTTTAATGGGTTTTTTGTGTGGTTAATTATGCTGATTGGGAGAGGAAATGGTGTATATATTTTATCAAATAATTCTATGGACATACTTTATTATATATATATTTATATATATTTATTTCATTTCTGAATTTGTTTAGCAACATTCTTTATCTGAAATTGTGTGTTGAAACCGATATTGTTATACTTTGGGAGGGTCATGTTGCCAATAAGAAACACACGCACCAGTTGATTTCACTTCAATTTATTATAATAAATTTATAAATTTAGGAATTTATAGATTTATAAATTTCTGGTTGGTTGGTTGGTTCCACAACCAGATAGTTGTTTATATATTGTCAAGGTTCTTTCGTCACACATTCTGTGACCTCATCAGTGACTGGGGAATATTTTCTTTGTTTTTGTGCCTCTCCTTTGTTCTGTCCTACGCCATTTTGTTTCTGTGTGTGTGTTGTGTGCTCAGTCTGCGCATGTGCCACATCCGAGTGTCTGTGTGTGTTTATATTTGTTTATTTATTTGTTTATTTACATGTTACCGGTTGGTTGTTTGTTCTATGTGTGTGTTTTGATTTTGTCCTTAATTATAAGTTGTGATGTTGCTGTTCCACTCATAGTTTCTATTTAATTTTGGTTGTATTTCTTTTATGTTTATTGCCTCTGTGATTTGTCTAAAC
>OZ024744.1:46201636-46204136 GCA_964016885.1 Eledone cirrhosa | reverse complement strand
TGTGTGTGTGTGTGTGTGTGTGTGTGTGTGTGTGTGTGTGTGTGTGTGCTTGTGTGTGTGTGTATATATATATATATATATGGTAATAATAATAATTGTAATAAAATAAAAAGGACGATTTGTTGTCTTCAATGGTCCCCAATATTTTCTGCTTCAAATTAACACCTATTATATACCAATTGTTCCCTGTGGGGCGTATATCCGTGATATATATATACTTGTGTGTGTGTGTGTACGTGCATACACACACACACACCTATATTACATATAGGTGTGTGTGTGTATGGATGTTATATATACATATCTGTATATATATATATGTATATATATATACATATATATATATATATATATATATATATATATATATATATATATATATATATATATATATATATATATATATACACGTGTGTGAATATGTGTGTGTGTGTATTTGTGTGTGTGAGATACCAAACCCAGCGTGGCTCCATTGAAGTGAGTCGGACGTAAAATGGCTGATGACCAGTGTAGCAGTAAATAGTGACCAGAATTTATGATGACATAGAAAAACAACAGACAAATGGCATGACAAGAGTGGAAGATGTTTTTTGAAGGTATTTTTTTTATGAGGACACCCCAGTGAGAAAATTTGCTCCGAAAGAATTGCATATGTCCGAAGGAACCTGCAGCCGTAGAATCAGCCAGTTCCATACAGTGATCATGTCTCGAGCTATCTGCTGGCGAAACAATTGTAGCACGCAATAAACTGAGTCCAGATGCATCACTGATTTCTCGTATTTTTATACTATATATATATATATATATATATATATATTAATAAAGTTAGTACTTCATCAGTGATCTTCCAACCATCATTGGTATTTCATCGCTTTAAAGACCATATACCTCCGGTTGGTGCGAGCAACGGCTAAAAAAAGTCGTTGGGACACGTAATTAAAGGGGACACGAGTGTAAACAACAAAATGGTGAAGCAACGGAAAGTGTGGAAGAAGGATTCAAGTCCCAAATTTCTATGAATTTAAATTCGGTGAAATCGTGAACGAGAGAGAATAAAGACCATCAAACCTGGTTGGAATGTAAGCAAGGAAGGAATTCCGTACAGGTCTAACGGGAGTAAGAAGGGATCTAGTCTGTGATTTCGGTGAACGTAAGTTCTGTGAAATCGTAGACGAGAGAGAGAGAAAAAAAAGGCGACTTGCCAGACCAAGGGTGCGAAAGAAAAGAATTACGCACAGGTCAAACGGGAAGAAGGGGGAGGAGGAGAGGTAGTAACAGTGAATGAGTGAGTGAAGGGTGAGGAAGAGGCTAACAGAGAGAGTGACTGCTAGAGAGGGTAAAGATACAGAGAAACAGGAAGCAGTAAGAACGAAATAGTCGTGTAACAGCGGGGAAAAAAATGTGTAAATATGACAAAAACGTGCTGCGGGTTGCTAATGGGTTACATATGAATAAAGTTAGTCCTTCATCAGTGATCTTCCAACCATCATTGGTATTTCATCGCTTTAAAGACCATATTCCTCCGGTTGGTGCGAGCAACGGCTAAAAAAAAGTCGTTGGGACACGTAATTAAAGGGGACACGAGTGTAAACAGACAAAATGGTGAAGCAACGGAAAGTGTGGAAGAAGGAGTCAAGTCCCAAATATATATATATATATATATATATATATATATATATATATATATATATATATATATTCACAGGTTATATTTAATTTGTTGGGATTCAACAAGCTTAAAAAATTTATAATTGATATAAAGCACTCAACAATTTAGTGGAGTAAATATTCAATATACTAATAGATGGAAACTATATTTATAAAACCATAATTACTTTATTATATACTAGCATTAAAGCCCGGCGTTGCTCGGGGTCATTACCAAAGTTAGGTTGCAGCACTTTTTTGTCTGCCAGGCACTGGGTGAATGAATTGCAGACCTGGAAGCATGAGCTGCGCCAGCAGTGACAATTGTAGTTTCGCCTATGGATATTATCTCTGTACAAAAAAGTGTTGAAATTTATTGTTTCACAGTACTTGCGCAACACGCGAGTAGACGATGCCAGCCGAACAACAGAGCTGCGATGGAGTTGTTCTGCATGGTTGTCTGTGTGTTTTCTAAATTTAAGACAGTAGGGAGGGTTGTGATATGAGGGAGAGTTAGCTGTTGTTTCTAGCAGGTTTAGTGACCTCATAGAGGATATGTGTTTTCTAAATTTAAGACAGTAGGGAGTGGTGTGATATGAGGGAGAGTTAGCTGCTGTTTCTAGCAGGTTTAGTGACCTCATAGAGGATATGTGTTTTCTAAATTTAAGACAGTAGGGAGTGGTGTGATATGAGGGAGAGTTAGCTGCTGTTTCTAGCAGGTTTAGTGACCTCATAGAAGATATGTTTTCTAAATTTAAGACAGTAGAGAGGGGTATGATATGGGGGAGAGTTAGCTGCTGTTTCTAGCAGGTTTAGTGACCTCATAGAGGATATGTTTTCTAAATTTAAGACA